>QXTE01000034.1:7889634-8049680 GCA_003942145.1 Platysternon megacephalum
TCCCAAAGAGAGCGGACATAACCCACGGGAGCCCCAAAATGGTGAGTAAGGGGGACTGATTGTTTCTGGGCTGTACTGTCCTCTGGGTTTCTGTGCCTTGGGGAGAGCCAACAGCTGCAGGGGGCACCTACACTGAACACTATCCCAACATTTTCCACAGGAGTCCATCCTGGAAGATATCTCACTGCTGAGGGTGACCTGGGAAGCAAGGGAGGGTCTTCTACTGCAATGCGGCTTCCGCCCTGGCCCATATGCAGCTTTCCTGTGTGCAGCAATGGTCCCCCCACCCCTCGCGGCACAGTGGCGCAGACACGTTAGCCTGACTGGGACAAGGACCACGGTGGCTCTCCCAAGAAACCTGCGCAAGCGCATTGCCCACATTCTGGATGAGACTTTCGAAGAGATTACCGAGGCTGATTACTGCGATGTGATAGACCACATCAATGCGCTATTCCGCATCTAGGCATGCATGCAGCCCTAACCCATCTCTCCCGAAAAACTTCCCCCCCCCCCCCCCCAAAAGCTGCTTACTGGGAACACGCTCTTCTGTTTGTCCTCCACCAAGTACCGGCCGCTGCGACTGGCTACCTTCCTCCTGGCTCGAGAAGAGCTCCTGGCTGCATGCCTCCAGGGATTACGGGGTGTCTCCCACCGCCCCAGCACACTCACTCCCGCTTTCCTCCTCGTCCTCCTCCATCTCCTCCTTCCCCCGCTCTGAAGTGTCCCTGGTGGTGCTCGGCATGGAGGTGGGGTCACCCCCAAGTATCGCGTCCAGCTTTTCGTAGAATCGGCAGGTCGTGGGGGGAGCACCCGAGCGGCTGTTTGCCTCGCGGGCTTTGTGGTACGCATTCCGCAGCTCCTTCACTTTAATCCTGCACTGCAGTGCGTCCCTTTCCATCATGGCCCCTTTCCATCATGGCCCTTGATATCTGCCCAAAGGTATCGTAATTCCTACGGCTGGAGCGCAGCTGGGACTGGACAGCTTCCTCCCCCCAAACACTGATGAGGTCCAGCAGCTCGCCATTGCTCCATGCTGGGGCTCGCTTGGCGCGTGGAGGCATGGTCACCTGGAAAGTATGATAGTACTCCACGCCTGGCTGAGCAAACAGGAAGGGGATTTTTAAAATTCCCGGGGAATATAAAGGGTGGGTCTGACGGTTGGTCACCTGAGGCCAGGGCAGTAGAGTTTGAACTGATGACCAGAGTGGCTAGAACAGGCATTGTGGGATACTGCTGAATACTTCTGGAGGCCAATCAGAGCGCATTGGGTGGCCACACTGGCGCCGCAACGGCAGCGCAATAGTCTTTATTCCTCTCGGGGAGGTGGAGTACAAGCAGCGCTGTATCCACGGAGATACAACGCTGTACATGCCTTGCCAGTGTGGACGGGGAGTGAGTTACAGCGCTGTGGGCAGCTTTATTGCGCTGTAACTCTCAAGTGTAGCCAAGACCTTAAAATACAATTGGGTAGAGGAATAAAGAGCCTGCGGATAAGAATGGAAAGAGTTACCAATAATGAGACTAAGAAGACCCAATAAAATCTCATTTCATGCTGTGACTTTCATGCTCAAAGTACTTTACAAAACAATATTGTGACGGGTTGGACCCATTAGGAAGTCACCTGCTGTGCTGCGATACCACTGAGTCTACCTGTTCTGCCAGCAGGGGCCCTCTTTAACCTGTCTTGCTGAGCCAGGCTCTTAAAGCCTCCTCTAACACACAGGCAGGGCCACACCCAGCTGCAGATCAGCTCTGCGAAGACTCACTTTAAGGGACTTGCTCCAGCACTCAGATGTCCATCCCTTGGAGTACAGACCCAAAGATATATTATATTCACCTCTTCCCTCACTGTGGAAGAGTGTATACACAATTTCTCACCCCCCCCATCACATAAACTGGATTGTATTATAAACCAGAAATAAATTTGACTATAACAAGTGTATTTTAAAAAGTTAAGGAGGTAGCAGACAGAACAAGGCAGATTACTAAGAAAATAAAACAGAGCACGCAAACTAAGCTTAATACACTAAAGAAACTGGTTACATGTGAGTTCCCACCCTAAATGTGATTCTAATAATCTTCTTCACAGGCCAGACGCCCTTCCAGCCTGGGCCCAGTTCTTTCCCCCTGTTCAGTCTTAGTTGTTTCCAGCAGTCATCTTGGGTGGGGCAGCAGGGGAGAACTGACGACCTGGATTACCTCACTCCCCACCCTCAAACAGGATTTACATAAAGTAGGAGTCCTTTGTTTCCCTAGTTTGACACCCCCTCTCCCCCTTCCCTTACAGTGGCAAGTTACAAGAAGTCTCAGGTAATATTTTAGTATCGGGTGACAAGACCACCTGACTCTGTAGGATTACAGCATCCATGAGTCAGGGACAATATGGAACGACCACAGGAAAGCTAAGCTTTTCACAGTCCATTGTCCTTGCTGATGGGCCATCCGTCCTGTCTGGCTTTTCCATTGTTGTACCTGACCTGTTAGCAGTGGGTGTCACCCAAAGCAGCATAGTTGAAATACAGATATAGTCAGTATTCCTAACTTCAAATACAGAAATGATACAGGCATACAAATTGGATAATCACATTCAGTAAATCATAACTTTTCCAATGATATCTCACATGAGCCATCTGGCATAAAGTATATCTCAATTATGTCATTCATATCATTAGCATATTTTCATAAAGCATATGGAATGCCATGTCACACCTCACCTTGGAGATTACTGCTAGAGGGTTGGTCACTGACAAATGTGGAGGCAGTATGCCTAAAATCCCTTTTTGGCTTTGGTTATGCAACCTCCAAGTGTTACCAAACTGCAATGTCATCCATGGGTGCTTTTGTAAAATTCTGGGTTTCTGTTCCCAGGTTGCCTGAAAACATTTTGGTGTATAGCATTGCTAACATAATGCAGATATCAATATCTTTTTTAAAGTGTAGGTGTCTTGGCATTTAGCTACCAATGCCATCAGGCAATGTGCCTCAGTTTCCCCTTCCACACAGCAGTCTAGATTGGCTATGCTTTCTCTGCTGTGCCAAGCTGTTACAGGTGCTAGCTGAGAAGCAGTACTCTTATAGGACTTTCTTGTTACCACTCCCAGTCTGTACCAAAGGCTTTTCCAAAAATCATGCATGTTACATATTTTAAAAGTATTTACCACCAGTATCCAATTCTTTGTTTTAACCCACAGAGTGTGTAGTAAGAGACATAAAATTACCAGCAAATGCATGACAGGGAGGCGTTTCCAAGTATGACACTGCTCTACAGCCAAAATGCTTCTGAAATAAATGTAGTCAAACTTTACTAATTCTGGGTCACTGAGAACGAAAATGATGCTTAAAATTGTTGATTGGCTCTAGTTTTCAAGATATGCTATTGGGTCAGTATATACGACCCTTGACTTGGGAATGGCGGAGGATAAGTGAGTTATAAAGGGAAGGGATCTCAATTTAAACCAGAAATGACTAAAATACATCTTTGACTGGATCTATGAATAAATCTATGACTGGGTTTGGACAGTACTTGCTTTTTAGGCAAAACAATGAATGATGCAATCTGAAGCTGGTATTGCGTCATACAGGATATGAATTGCATCATGTTATTCCTAGAAGTCATGGATAATGCAATCATAACGAAGCTTACATCACTCTGCTGAACAAATTGCCCTATATCAGCTCTAGAAAACATACAGTGTCGTGCTCTCTTATTTGTCAGTGTTTGATTTTGCAAAGGGACACATTTCTGTTTAGCCAAAGTGAGCAGAGATGCCTCGTACTTGTGTGAACAGTGCAGATAACTTCTGCTATGTTTGTGGTGAAGTGACTTTTGCATCACAAAAGCGCAGTATAACCACTATGGTTAAGAAAGCCTATCACCTTTATTTTGGCTGCAAAATTGGAGATCAGGACAAGAGGTGGGCCCCACACATATGCTGCAACACTTGTGCAACAAATCTTCGCCAGTGGTTGAACAGGAAAAGGAAATCTATGCCTTTTGCAGTGCCAATGATTTGGAGAGAGCCAACAGATCATACCAGCAATTGTTACTTCTGCATGGTGCCTCCAGTTGGGAAAGGTGTGTCAAAGAAGAAAAAGTGGACTGTGCATTATCCAAACATTCCATCAGCTATACGCCCAGTACCCCACGGAGAAGGACTGCCGGTTCCTGATGCACCAGAATCATTCTCACTTGAGTCAGACGAGGAAGAGGAAGAGGATGAAACTTCTGGTCCTGAACCATCAATGTCACAGGACCCACATTTTCTCCCATCCTCCTCCTCTGAACCACACCTCATAACACAAGGTGAACTGAATGACCTTGTCAGGGATTTGGAACTACCCAAGAGTAAGGCAGAGCTGTTGGGCTCCAGACTACAGCAGTGGAATCTCCTGGCAGGTGATGTTAGGGTTTCCATGTTCCGTGACCGTCAAAAGGATCTTGTCCCATTCTTCTTCATGGAAGGTGATCTTGTAGCCTGCAACAACATCGATGGTGTGATGGCAGCCCTCAACATCGTTCACGATCCAGATGAGTGGAGACTGTTCATTGATTCATCGAAGACGAGTCTTAAAGCTGTTTTACTGCATAATGGCAATGTTTTGCCATCAATTCCAGTTGGTCATGCAGTCCATATGAAGGAAACCTATGACAACATGAAACAACTTTTGAGGTGCATAAACTATGACCAACATCAGTGGCAGCTTTGTGGCGATTTGAAGGTTGTTGCTCTCTTGCTTGGTCTGCAGGCTGGATACACAAAGTACTGCTGTTTTCTCTGCGAATGGGATAGTCGTGCAAGAGATTCCCACTACATCAAGAAAGATTGGCCACTCCGACAGTCATTGGAGCCTGGGAGGAAAAGTGTTCAGCATCCACCACTTGTTGAATCAAGGAAGATTTTGTTACCACCCTTACACATCAAGCTGGGTCTGATGAAGAACTTTGTCAAGGCCATTGACAAAACACAAGCAGCTTTCAAGTACCTCCGTGGAAAATTTCCAAGGTTAAGTGAAGCTAAGATAAAGGAAGGTGTCTTTGTTGGTCCTCAGATTCGTGAACTTCTTCGAGATGATGCATTTGACCATGCACTGCGTGGCAAGGAAAAGACGGCATGGAAAGCCTTCCAGTTAGTGGCAATAAATTTTCTCGGAAACAACAAGGCACACAACTACAGGTTGTTGGTGGAAAACCTCCTCAAGGCATACAAAAGCCTTGGTTGCAACATGTCACTAAAGATACATTTTTTGCACTCTCATCTAGATTTTTTTCCACCGAACTGCGGAGCAGTGAGCGACGAGCACGGCGAGCGATTTCACCAGGACATTGCAACAATGGAGAAACGCTATCAGGGCAAATGGAGCCCATCAATGCTTGCAGACTATTGCTGGACAGTGACAAGAGATGCTCCATTTAATGAATACAAGAGACAAGCCAAGAAGCGCCGAGTAGACACTGAATAGGACTAAACTATGTACATAATAGTTTTTTGCCTTTTGTTTCATAATAAATTTTATTTATATAACCCTTTTGCTGATTTTTAAAGTGTTACATAAACAGGACAGGTGAAATATTATCATGTAAAGCAACCATAAACACATGAAAAGACCTAGGTTTACAATTTATGATTAAAACTCTACTATCTACACAATATACATAGACATAAAATGTAAAAACTTAAATATCTTAGAAACAGTAGCCAATCAGTTGTTTTAATTGTCATATTTGAATTCAGCACATCAAAATACATAATAAATATCACATTTTATCTCTGAAGCAGACGACTTCTCAAAAATTGTAGACCAGTGTTATCATACCACGCCTTCTGTCTAAATAGTTCAGTTTGTTTAGCATTTACTGCATTTCTCACCCCCTCAGTAAAAGTTCTTGCTTCAGGTATTTCTTTGGGGTTTTGGCAAGGAAAGGATGTAAGGAGACCTTGTATGTTACTGGCCCACCTACTCTGGAGTTGCATTTACTCTCCAGGGTTAAGCCCCTGTGAAGAATCCACCCCCTCTCCTGAGTGTTGATCACCCCCATCACTCAGTGTCTGAAGCTCAGCTGTGGGAAGGAGTTTACCTGCCAGGGAAGTGGCTGTCCCTGCCCCTTCCTCAGGTGGCTCATTAGCATGTTCACAGAAACCAGGCTGCTTGGAAGAATCTCCTCCCTGCCTTAAAGAGACAGAGATAGTTTCCCCAAGTACAGCAGGAAAAACATTTTGCAAACGTGGGTCCTGGATGGGGATACCCTCTGTTGCCCCTCTCTCTGTCCCCAAGAGGTCAGCTGTGTGGCTGCTCCCCTCTGGGAGGTCAAATACACAGTTCCCCCTTAAAACCTGGACCACAGGTGAGGTGCCTGGGATTACAGATGCAGATCCAGCAACTTTCTCCTGGGCAAACTCTTCCCTGTAATGAGTAAGGAGACACTCCTGTACTCCCCCACATTCCTTCTTAACTTCTTTCTCAGGGCCCCCATCAGGGTAACCTGTCCCCTGTTCAACTGTAGGCTCCCAGCCATGACAGATCCTTCCCTGGTGAGCCCTGTATCCTTCTCCCTCTTTGAATTGGGCTGGCTCCTAGTCACAGAGCCCATTGAATCCTTACCCTCCGCAGCAGTTTCTCAGACCCCAACTTCCCCCTGAAGGCCCCCCTCCAAGACACATTTCCCCATGCATCCTAGAGGAGGAATTGCCCCTTGCTTAGCTGCAACTTCCTGGCAGCCAGCAATGTGGACAGACTCCCTACCATCAGGCAAAATATCCCCCTCCCCTCAGGGGATGACCACGGGACAGGAGCTGGCTTTATCCACCCCCACCCCTTGTGGCAAATTGCTTTGCACTCCTGGAGAAGAATTAAAGAGACACTCTCCCATTTCCTCAGCAGTTTCTGTAGCTTTGCTCCTTCCCACTGGGGCTTCAGCACAAGGCTTCTCCTCGAGGCTGACAAGCCCAGGGACAGGCCTAGCCACATCAAAAAAGTCATTACCCAAAAGAATTTGTGTAGGATTCTGTAGGACAGCCGCCAAAGTCAGCTCAGCTTGCAAATCCTCAGTTTCCATGTGCACCTTAGCCAAAGGCACAAGGACTTTGTGATCCCCTACTAACAAAAGCTCTGCCATCTGTTCTGGCAGTATGTCTTTCTCCTGAACCAGGTCTCTCCTGACCACAGAAATTTCTGCACCAGTATCCCTCCATGCTGGGATTCTCTGGCAATTACTCTGACAGCCCATGTGCTTACTGCCTGGCTGTGCAGTGGCAACTAGGGTGACCAGACGTCCCGATTTTATCGGGACTGTCCCGATATTTACTTGTTTGTCCTGCGTCCCGACCGATGTTCAGTCGGGACGCGAATTGTCCCGATATTTTGTCCTCTGCCCCATATTCGCGCTCCCCCACCCCAACTCCGCCCCGGCCCCCCGACTCCATCCGCTCCCTCCCCCATTAGATCCCTCCCCAAATTCCCGCCCCCTCACTGCCCCATTGGATCCCTCCCCAAATCCCTGCCCTGGCCCCGCCTCTTCCCCAAGCACGCCACATTCCTCCTCCTCCCCCATCCCTCCCAGGCTTGCGCTAATCAGCTGTATGGCGGCGCAAGTGCTGGAGGAAGGGGGGAGAAGCAGGATGCGGCAGCCCGCTCAGGGGAGGCGGAGGCGAGCTGGTGCGGGGGAGCGGGGCGTGGAGCTGCCGGTGGGTGCTCAGCCCCCACCAATTTTTCCTATGCTCCGGCGGCTCTTGGCTTTTGTTTTTTTTTGCTTTTGTTTTTGTTCTTTCCTCCGCCGCCAGCTCTTGGGTATTTTTGGGGTTTTTTTTTGCTCTGCCAGCACCCCGCGTCCCGGTATTTCATGTCTCTCATCTGGTCACCCTAGTGGCAACCTTTACAAATCTTGTGTGATAAGTGGCAACTGCCTGAGGCGTCTCTGTGCTCTGGGTAGCAGCATTTCCATGAGTTGCCTGCTGCCTGTTCCCACTCAGCACAGGGCATTTATTCCTCAGGTCCTGAGTGGAATTACAATGAAAGCACCATCTGGGCTCCTCTGTTTTTACAGGAGATTTGAGACAAGGACTGGAGGAGTGAACTTGGGGAGATGAGTCCTGCCTCCCATCCATCCTCCTTTCCAGGGGTAAAATGGGGACCTTGCTTCCCACCAAACTTTAACCCCTCTGCCTGTGATTTATTCCTACTAGCTGCTTGGGATTGCTCAAATTTGTCAGCATAAGAAGCAAGTTCATCGACTGATTCCTACCCTCTTATCCCATAAACACTGTTTCACATCATCACTAGACATATTCAGGAACTGTTCCTGAGCAACCAAATCACACATTCCTTCAAAGCTTGTATTACCTTTTCCCCTCACCCACTTATCCAGTAAATTTCTCATTTGGTTCACATAAGCCACATTACTTAACCCAGCTCCTCACTTACGGCTTCTAAATTTTACTCTGTAAATTTCAGGTGTAATCTGAAACTGTTTCAAAACCAAATCCTTAAATTTACCATAATTGGAAGCATCACCCATATATATCCAGAGCTCTCCCAGTCAATTTTGCAACCAAAGTAGTCATCTTTTCATCCTCAGGAATCTCATGGAGCATACACAGTCTCCCAAAGGTGATGAAATATTCGGCAATGTGACCAGACTCTCTATGTGGTGGGCACAACCTCTCCCACTTGTGAGTTTTTGGAGAGGTGAAGACCCCTGGTGGGGGGTTCTGTCTCCTCCACTCCATTACATCATTCATATTATTAGCATATTTTCATAAAGCATATGGAATGCCATGTCACAATATATCAGATGCTATTGGTGCCATGACTATATAGGCAAATGTTGGGTGGAATGTGGCATATAGCCATCTAGCTCAGGGGTGGGCAAACCTTTTGGGCCGAGGGCCACATCTGGGTGGGGAAATTGTATGCAGNCGGGGTGCAGGGAGCAGCAGGGAGCTCAGAGGAGGGGGTTGGGGTGCAGGGTGTTCGAGGGGGCTCAGGGCAGGGAGTTGAGGTGCAGGCAGGGGGCTTAGGGCAGGGAGTTGGGGGGCGGGGTGCAGGAGGGGTTCAGGCTCCGGCCCGGCGCCGCTTACCTCAAGCGGCTCTGGGGTGGCAGCAGCACGCACCGGGGCCAGGGCAGGCTCCCTGCATGCCTGCCCTGTCCCCGGTCCTGCGCCGCTCCAGGAAGCACTGCGGCCCATGGCGGGGGGGGGGGGAGCAGAGGGCTCTGTGTGCGCTGCCCTTGCTGCACCTCCAGGTACCTCCCCCGAAGCTCCCATTGGCCACGGTTCCCCATTCCCGGCCATGGGAGCTGCGGGGAGTGGTGCCTGGAGGCAAGGGCAATGCATGGAGCCCTCTGCCCCCCACCCCGGGGCCGCAGGAACGTGGTGTTGGCGGCGCCGCGGGCCGGATCCAAAGCCCTGAAGGGCCAGATCCAGCCCGCGGGCCTTAGTTTGCCCACCCCTGATCTAGCTGAAGGCCAGCAAATGCCTCCTGGAGAGCTAGGATGCATTGTGAGCAATAATTCTGAGGAAAGTAGCTGTTATAGCACCTTTTGGTGAATGTACAATATCCACTTGCCAGCCAGTTGTGATGGGTGGTAGGGGCAGGGATGGGAGGGGAGAGAGCTCTGGCCCCATCCGCTTTGGAGAGGCTAGTTCTGACTGCAGCAGTAGAACCCAGAGATGTCTTATGTTTCCTGATGCTAGGACCCCCATTGTGCCTAATACTTCTGTGGACACTGTAAGAGAGAGGCTCCTTGAGGGGTAGGAGCTATAGGTCACTCAAAGTTGGATTAAACAAAATCTTACAGTAATAATATAATATATGGAGATATACCTATCTCATAGAGCTGGAAGGGACCCTGAAGGGTCATCGAGTCCAGCCCCCTGCCTTCACTAGCAGGACCAATTTTGCCCCAGATCCCTCAGTGGTCCCCTTAAGGATTGAACTCACAACCCTGGGTTTAGCAGGCCAATGCTCAAACCACTGAGCTATCCCTCCCCCCTGACAGTACTGTTCAGAAGGCTGTCTCGCTAAATTAAAAGCCTTTATTTACTAGCTGCATCACTTCCCACAGCAATAAATAATTTTACAAACAATTCAAGTGCAGCATCAAATTGCTTGAATATAATTACTATAGAAAACATATCAGCACATATATTAATTTTAGTTTGAGTTAGGTAATTGCCTTCAGTGGCTATAAAGGGATGTTATCAGACAGGATTCTGGGCTAGGTAGTGATTGGTGAGCATCTGGGCTGTTAGGTTCTCCTCCTTCCTGTTCTTGGTGGTGGTGGTCAGCCTTATTTCAAGGCTGATCAAACATGTTCCTTCTACTTGATGCCTTGTCATATCTGATTAGCATGTCACCTCAAGGATCAGCAACTGCCCCTTCTTCCTTTTGGGAGGTTCTGATGCTTCCTGGGGTACCCATGGCTGTGATGCACTTCTCTGCCACCTGCCCTTAGCATGAGGAAGCCTTGTCCGTGCCTGCCAGAAGTCAGCTCCCAAACTCCTCTGGCCAAGGGCAATACAAATACTCCCCTCTCAGCCTACACAGGCTCCACTGTGTAGTAATAGGCACACTCCAACTGCTGAGGCCTCCAAGCTTCTCCCTGGAGTGTCCAGTCCCTATTCCTCTGGGCAGTCACTGAATTCACAGGCCCACTGTTCCTAAAGGACCAGGACACCTCTGCTCATCAGTTTCACCTCAGGATCACCAGTCCACTCAACTCACAGCACTTAGATTCGTTGATAGTGAAAACAAGTATAAGTTTATTTCCCCAAGAACAGAGATTCAAATAAGAGCAAGTTGGCAGAAGTGTAGGAAACAATTGGTTACATCTAAAATAAAATCATAATACACTTCCTGGGCCTAGGCTTAGCTAACAAGACACTCCTGTCTCAAAGGTTAGCTCACCCAAAGTCTTTCTCCCAGTGGTTAATGGCCAAGCTGGCCATGACTGTTCATAAGACAAGCATGCTGGCTGCTTGTCCTTGAGGTGAAGGACACTGGATGTGTCTCTGCGTTCTCCTGGTATACCAGATAAATTGTTTGATCTGAGTCATAAACAGGATATCCCACCCGCTGTGTTCTGTCCTGTAGATGTTTTGATCTTTTGTTGACTTCGCAATTTTGATTAGCTGGTGGCTCTGTATGCAAATAGACTTATATGGTAAGACACATAATACACAACAGTCAGCCAGGGAAAGATAAGCATCTCCTATCCCCTGCCCGAAGAGGACCTCTTTATCAGTTTTAAGGAAATCTGTCTTAACTTACATACCATAAGAACATAAGTTTTCAGTATAGATACAGAACTCCCTGTATATCATCCATACATATACCTTGCAATGATTAGGAGGGCCAGTGTGCTACAGGTTGTTGGTAGATACCTCACATGCCACCCATTGGTGCACTATTATGTAGACATATGCACCCCTTAAGCCCTCTGCCAGTTGGCATCAAGGGATCTCTGGGCCACAGGTGTTATTTACAAACCTTCAAACTTGAGGATGGCCTCCCTTGTTCTGTTAATCTGTTCACTTGCTCTTTCCCTAAATTATTGAATTTTCAGACTTAGCTGCCTAAGTTTTCAGAGAAAACGTTGCAGTTCCTCACTTCAGCATCTATTGGCTACTTCCTTTTCTTCCTCTGTTAAAATTAGCGGTGTATAACTTACCTTTTGTTTCCGCCTTTACCTCTCCAACTGACTTTTCCACTATTAAAATAAAATTCCTTCTCCCCCAAAAGATATCAGTAATGCGATTGCTATCAAATTCTCTGTTTACTCATAGCCTGTTGCTATAAAGGCTGCATAGTATTAGCAAACATGAGAAAAGTGAATGTTAATATTGGGGAAGAAATCTCTTATTTGTTCTCAAGTTCCTTTTATAGTGCTCCTACATTAGTACTTAAATAGGCTAATATTTATTTTTTGTTTTACATGAATTGAAAAAGGAACAATAGAAAACACTACAAATAGAAAGCAACAGGGAGTCCTGTGGCACCTTTAAGACTAACAGATGTATTGGAGCATAAGCTTTCGTGGGTGAATACCCACTTCGTCAGACGCATGTAATGGAAATTTCCAGAGGCAGGTATAAATATGCAGGCAAGAATCAGTCTGGAGATAACGAGGTTAGTTCATTCAGGGAGGGTGAGGTCCTCTGCTAGCAGTTGAGGTGTGAACACGATAGAGAGGAAATGGTCTTGCCATTCACATTCAAAAATAGGATTAGTAGCTTTTATATCTCTTGTCTATTACTAGAAAGGACATTCAGAAAACAACTTGGTATTAGTACATTTAACTCCTTAAATTATATCTTCAGTGCCCCTATCTCCACCTGGCACATTGTGCCCAGCCCCTGCACCAATCTGGCCAGTTATGTGCTTAACAATAGCTCTTGGACATTATATCCATTCTTTTATGAAGAGGGAATACTGAGTAGGACATCAGGAGTCTCCTTTACTTTTTGAAAACTGCCAAGGTAGCTTTAACTGTCGCCTAGACACTCTTGGGAGGAACAAAAGGAATGCACTTTAGTATTTCAGCCAAAGAAACAGTATCTTTGTTTTAAAACCTCCTTCAGACTTGTATTAACAAATAGGGTTCCTTATCAAACTTTCAGAACTGTGTGTGCTGTGATACAAAAGATTTCTTTGAAGGCTACACAAATTAAGAAATGAGTGAACAGGAGTAGGCCCTAAGGCTTTAACATCTATTTTGCAGGACTCATCTGCAGTGCAGAAACCGCCCCCTCTCCCAAGACTGTTCCATGGAAGCAGTGGGGGGCTTAGGAGTACAAAGCCATTGTAGAGACATAGGGTTTCTGTGTGGATGGTTCTGGTCTCCCAGCAATCCCCTGGGATCAGTGGATCTTGTGGGTGAGCCCTGCATCTCAGTTTGCAGATGCCAAATCGTACAGTCCTGCAATGGCATTATGGGATGAAACTCCATGAGGAATTCCTTGTTCTTTCCTCTGCCCCTTTCCAGGCTTCTTCTCATTGGAATTCCCTAGATTGTTTTTTCAGGGAGCATTTGGGGGGTGGATCATCATATAACTGATTAGGTTTCCTGCTCACAAGTTACATGGTTCTCCCAAGATCCATCTGGACCTCCAGTGAATGAGCTGGTGAACAGGGTCATCCATGTGATGCTTTTCTGCTGCTAAACTATGTCTCTGGGGCCTCTGCTCCCTCTGTCTATATGGAATCAGGAACTTCCCTAGAATTTCTAGGAAGGGTGCAGAGGGCAGAAGATTACAGAGCGTGTACAAGGATTCAATAAAGATAACTGACAATTTCTTTATATTAACTTTTGTGTGGAATTTCTGCAGGATTGGTATGCAAATAATGTGAAAAAAGTGTCTGCCTCAGGCCCTTCCGAACACACAAATCCACAAGCCCTTGTAGGGCTCTTGTAGGGTAGAAGAAGGAGGGAATGATACAGCAAAAGTTGCACACCCCATCCTGTATGTGCCTCACAGCTAGGAGCTAGTGCTTCCTCCTCTACTCTTCCTGCTTCCCCCCAAATGTTTCTCCAGTTCCACAGTTGCCTCTGGATTGCCTCTCTATCACTGCCTGCCCAATCACACATCAAAGACACACCTGAACCTGCCTCTGAGCTTTCATGGATCCCCCCCCTAAGACATGGACAAAAATGTCAGGAATGAAGGTGTTAAACTAATGATTCTAAGGAAAGAAGTGAGAGCAGCAGAATAAACACTTCAAACACACACACACCCCCCAGACTTCAACAAACTCAAAGACTTCATAGATATGATCATATGGGAAGGATATCTAAGGGAAAAGTAGCTCAGGAGAGCTGAAAGTTTCTATAAGAGACAATGTTAAAAGCACAACATCTTTTATCAAGAGGAAGGGGATCAATTGTTCTCCACATCTACCAGTGGTAAAACATGAGGTAATCAGCTCAGTTTGCAGCCAGGGAGATTTAGGTTGCATATTTGGTGTTAAACTTTTCTAACTATTAGGATAGGTAAGCACTGGAACAGGTTACCTAGGAAGGTTGTGGAAATCCCTTCCTTGGAGATTTTCAAGAACAGGTTAGATAAACACCTGTCAGGGATGGACTAGGTGTACTTAAGCCTGCCTCAGCACAGGGGAATGGACTAGCTGATCTCTTGAAGTCCTTTCCACCCCTACATTTCTATGACACTGTTTCTATTAAACTACCAGCTGTGGGTGACACACAGATTTGGGATGGAGGTATATTTATTTTTACAGTTGGCTTTTCCCCCCGATTTTTCTGACTGGGCCAGAGCCCCAGTTGTAAACTGCCCCCGCAGCTCACTGCAAAAAGGCTCATTCCAATAAATAGAAAATTTCACCTAGTGGAAGGTCTTCTAATTTGGAAATAGTCTCTGTAAAATGAACCATTTATTACTCAAGAGCCTCATTCTTTTTCAGAATAACTGCTTCCTTAGAATTATTATTAATATTAGTTGGCAACAGTAGTTGTATATATTGACAAAGGAGTCAGTCAAGTAGGGGGGAAGTAAACTTACAACAACAAGGTAGATGGCAGAATCAAAGGATGAGAGAACAAATTAACAGTAGAGGAAGTCAAAATGACCCTTCTCTTAGAGGGGTTTTTCTGGAGACATTCAGTGCCGCAGGAGTGGAGGAAGCACATACAGGGCATGATTCAAGGTTTAGTACTGGTGGGTCAGACTGAGCACTGGGAAAGGGGATCAAGAGAGTCTATCCAAAGACAATAGTGGCATAAAGTAAGAAACCACTGTCCTACTGTCTCCACCTGAAATAAAAAACCCTGTATGTATTGCATTCTAATCTGAATATTGAGATATTGAATTTTCAGAGTGGTACATTTCCATTATAAAAACAATCATAATGGCAAAAACAACTGCATTCTGACAGAGCCGTAATGTGACATATAACAACCTGATAACTGATGCAGATGTTACACAATACTGAGTTAAGTACGGTCTAACCTCTCTCTTTTCCACAGCATGTTTAGCTTAAATGTTTCGCTACAGTAAAGTGCATTTAGAAAGAAAAATTATATAAGGAATTATAGCATAATTGGGAATAAAAGTATTCTGATTCAAAACTGAGGCATATTATGGAGGGACCATCTATCATCATAATCTCAGGAGATCGGTTTTAGCAAGTGGCTTGTGTTAGTATTCAGGTGCTTGTTTTTATTTTTATTTTTTCCTGTTTCTGCTATGTTATCCCCTTGGCACTCATTAAGCCTTGTCTTCCTGCAGCAGACTATCCACTCAGGCATGAATAATCTAAGGGGATGTTGATATAAATATGCAAGTGTATATTACAAGAAGTATGAAATTAATATATAATTTAAAAAAAACACCTACAGAGCACAAATGACCCCTAAAGTGAAACTCAGACAATTTTGACAAAGAGTATGTGTTTCTCTTGTATAGTGTTTATTAGATTCTAACTCTAAAACGTCTTAGAGTTCAGTGAAAATAGATAACTCAATGGGTGGGTAATGGGCTATTGAATATTTCAGCTCTACCTCCCTGTCCTTAAGAGGGAGGCAATTATAAATGTAGGGGGTTTGATTCTCTACTGCCATGCACTTTATTTAAACACATACACTTATACAAAGTGGATGTCAAATGCTACTATGTGTGTACATGAGGGGCAAATTCTGAATTGATACAGTTTTACAAAGCTGTAAGGATTGGCATGCTATCTGTGTATGCAAGGTTGTGCCCACAGGACAATTCTGTCCAGCCCCTGAACACACATGGAAGACACCATGTAACAGAACAAAATGGCATCCTCTGCACAGCATGACATTGCATGCACTGTACATGTGAGGTCACGCTACATGGTGGAATGCCATTTTGCATGCAAGTGTAAAATTGCATGTATGACTAAAAATGTCACAGCAAGCCACTGGCTGTTAGACCCCTCAATTCAGTAAAACATCTAAGCATGTGCCTATTCTATTCAGCAGCGTACTTAGGCACACATAGAATCATAGAAGATTAGGGTTGGAAGAGACCTCAGGAGGTCATCTAGTCCAACCCCCTGCTCAAAGCAGGACCAACCCCAGCTAAATCATCCCAACTAGGGCTTTGTCAAGCTGGGCCTTAAAACCTCTAAGGATGGAGATTCCACTACCTCCTAGTGAAATATTTTTTCCTAATATCCAACCTAGACTTCCCCGGCTGCAACTTGAGACCATTGCTTCTTGTTCTGTCATCTGCCACCACTGAGAACAGTCTAGCTCAGTCGTCTTTGGAACCCCCCTTCAGGTAGTTGAAGGCTGCTATCAAATCCCCCCTCACTCTTCTCTTCTGCAGACTAAATAAGCCCAGTTCCCTCAGCCTCTCCTCTGCCGCTTAGCCAGTTGGTCCCCAGCCTGTAGCAGTGCATGGGATTCTTCCATCCTAAGTGTAGGACTCTGCACTTGTCCTTGTTGAATCTCATCTTTTGGCCCAATCCTCTAATTTCTCTAGGTCACTCTGGACCCTATCCCTACCCTCCAGTGTATCTACCTCTCCCGCCAGCTTAGTGTCATCCGCGAACTTGATGAGGGTGCAATCCATCCCATCATCCAGATCATTAATGAAAATGTTGAACAAAACCGGCCCCTGGGGCACTCCGGTTGATACCGGCTGCCAACTAGACATCGAGCCGTTGATCACTGCCCGTTGAGCCTGATGATCTAGCCAGCTTTCTATCCACCTTATAGTCCATTCATCCAATCCATACTTTTTAAACTTGCTGGCAAGAATACCGTGGGAGACCGTATCAAAAGCTTTGCTATAGTCAAGATATATCATGTCCACAGTTTTCCCCATATCCACAGAACCAGTTATCTCATCATAGAAAGCAATCAGGTTGGTCAGGCATGACTTGCCCTTGGTGAATCCATATTGACTGTTCCTCTCCTCCAAGTGCTTCAAAATGGATTATTTGAGGACCTGTTCCATTATTTTTCCGGGGACTCAGGTGAGGCTGTAGTTCTCCGGATTCTTCTTCTTCCCTTTCTTAAAAATGGGCTTTAAGTTCCATTGACTGAATGTTGCTGCTTAGGTATTTTTCTGAATCAGAATCTAAATGACTATATGAGGCGCAAGACAATGAAGAATCAGACACAAATCATAGACTTGTGGTTTTAAATAAATGGCTGGGAGCCAGACTCTCTGCTCACACTTGTTTAAATGAGGAGTAACTCCACTGACATCAGTGGAGTTATTACACTAGTGTTAGAGGATAGCCCTGAGAAGCTTCGGTTCTATTGCTGGATCTTCCACAGACTTCCTGTTTGACCGTGACCAAAGCACAGAGGGCCTGATTCTGCTTTCATTTATAATGGTGTAAATAGGAATTACTCCATTGGGATTAATTGTCTATACAGATAATAGTGCATGGCAAGCTGGGGTGTAAATGTACAGTGCAGTAGCCTGCTGCGTGAACCCTTCTACCATGCACTAAAAGTTCTGTAGTGTATTTTGATCTACTGCAGTTTGAAATGGGAGTAGATCAAAGCACACTAGGGAACTTTTAGTGCATGGTAGCAGTGTCCACACAGACAGTAGTGTGTCAGGCAAGTGCACTGTGGATTTACACCCCACTTACCGCACACCAACTGTCTGTACAGACATAGACAAACCCAAAGGCTTCCACCATTTTGTGCTTCAGTTTCTTCATCTATAAAATGGAGTTTCTAATACCTAATGCCTCTCTCACAGTGGTATTGTGAGGATAAATACATTTGTAGAGTCGTTCAGAGTCCTCAGATGGAAGGCATTCTAAGTATAAGTTATTATCTAGGAGGAACTTGGCAATCAAGACATCTACAATTCACCTGACAATACTCTGGCATGTCAAATGTGCAATTAATTCAGAACTCATGGAAAGTGAAATGCAGAGAAAAATACCAAGGGCTTTTAATCTGTCTCTGAACAAAGATGATAATTTACACTCTAGCAAGAAAAGGAGCTCCAAAAAATAACCCCCCACCTCAGAAACTGCAATTGCCTGCAATCAAGCTTAAAAGGCAGGAAAACGGATTAGACCTGACCATTGAAACATCCTAAAGAATAGTATATACACAAATTTAATGAAACTCAGACAGTCTTTAGATCAGGGGTCGGCAACCTTTCAGAAGTGGTGTGCCGAGTCTTCATTTATTCACTCTAATTTAAGGTTTTGCGTGCCAGTAATACATTTTAATGTTTTTAGAAGGTCTCTTTCTATAAGTCTTTAATATATAACTAAACTATTGGTGTATGTAAAGTAAATAAGGTTTTTAAAATGTTTAAGAAGCTTCATTTAAAATTAAATTAAAATGCAAAGCCCCACGGACCAGTGTCCAGGACCCAGGCAGTGTGAGTGCCACTGAAAATCAGCTCGCGTGCTATAGGTTGCCTACCCCTGCTTTAGATGTTCAAAAGCCTATCTAATCACTTGAACTAGTGCATATCTTTTTCTTTTTTTTTAAATCTAGATTTTTAAAATTGTCAGTGATTGAGAATCCACCACAAACTTTGGTAAACTGTTCAAATGGTTAATTACCCTCACTGTTAGTATGTTATGCCTTATTTCTAGTGTGAACTTGTCTAGTTTCAACTGCCAACCATTTGATCTTATCAGCGCCGGCTCCAGGGTTTTTGCTGCCCCAGGCAGCCAAAAAAAAAAAAAAAAGCCGCGATCGCGATCTGCGGCGGCAATTCGGCGGGAGGTCCTTCGCTCCGAGCGGGAGTGAGGGACCCTCCGCCGAATTGCTGCCGAATACCTGGACGTGCCGCCCCTCTCCCGAGGGGCCGCCCCAAGCACCTGCTTGTTAAGCTGGTGCCTGGAGCCGGCCCTGGATCTTATTATACTTTTGTCTGCTAGATTGAAGAGCCCATTATCATTTGTTCCCCATGTAGATATTTATAGGCTGTAATCAAATCACCCTTAACCTTCTTTTCGGTAAGCTAAGCTCTGCATACTATTGTTATGAACATTGCAAATACTGGACACACAATTCTCTCGTATTTGCAGACTTGCAGGAAGTAGTGCAACAAAGGGTGACAAGACAATTTCTTGGACAGTTGACTGAAGGACATAGTGAAAAACTATTCAAGATGGTTGGTGGCATTCACGGAGCAGCTGCAGATAGTCAAGTGCTGCTTCTGGGCCTGAGAAACAAGCACTGACTAGTGGGATCAGATCATAATGCAGATTTGGGATGATGAGCAGCAGCTGCAGAACTTTCAGGTGTGAAAGACTCCTAGCCCTTGGTGACCAGCCAGGAGAGCGGAGGAAGTGAAGGCCTCTTTTGTCAGGCATGGTTGCATCACATGGCCAAAGGCCAGAAACCAGCAGCTGCAGTAGCAGCCATGACAGCAGCAAACAATGGTTTTAAACCAATGGCCAGAAGCAAGTAAACTTGCTTCTTCTTTTCCTTCAGTTGTTGAAGATGGTGGCCTGGCTGGTTCCTCCCCCTTGGAACTGCACCTTGGGGGTCTTTTGGCAAATCATACACAATATTCCTTCCAAAGTCACTGGCATCACTCAGTCGGTTCAACCTTTATACACCATTCCAGCAATCTGAAGCACAAAAAATTCATGGATCCAAAATTATATCCAGTCAGCAGACTGATAGGTATTTTGAGACATTGAGGTCCTGGGTCAGTCCACAGCCATTATTTCAACCATCCTATGAAAGCAATTTTAGCAAAGAGATGAAATGGAAAGCATAGGAAGTCACCAACCATACATTTCATTGTACCATGCACATAAGGAACAATTCCTTATTTTTCATCAGTTCCTGTTCAACAGATAGATGCCTACAACTTCACTTTTATACTTTAGTACTCATTTGCTCAACTTTGAGACACACAAGTCTCTAACTCAGAATAAAGTCTCTTCCTGCTCCTTTTTCTCCCTCAAACACTACATCAGGGTGCAACACAGAGCCACTCCTGACCACTATCCATTATTTCTGAATGTTTCAGAGAGTGTACATAAAATGAATCTACTTCCTCTGAGTCAAAATTGACCAAATTGCTCATTCATTCAGGGAACTGGAACCAATACCACGTGCCTTTGGCAATCAACTAAAATCAGCCAGTCCAGTTTTGGAACATTTTGCAAACATGAAAGAAGGTTTATTTCAATGGAGAAATTTTTTTACTAATATTTTGTCCAGCTTCAATGAAGCTGTGAAATCATAAAAAGCAGTTCTGTTCTTGCCATGTTAGTTTTTTAATTAGATGAAGAATTCTTATGTTATGATGAAACTTCATAAACATAAAAGACTGTTCCTGGATCTGTTTGCTGAGCTCACCCCAGCCCTCCAGCTCAAGGACACCAGAATGAGAGCTGCGTTCACAGTGGAGAAATGAGTGTCCATCACACTCTGGAAGCTTGCAATGCCGCATTACTTGTTGTTGTCCTTTATGACCGAAGATGACACTAGCAATGGTATTACATCTTGTAAGTGCGACTCTGGCTAAAAATGCTGATGTGCGAGTGGCAGTTCTTTCCGCATTGAGTGCATATGTAACTTGATATCGAGGAAGGGATTACAGACTGTGCTCGCTGAATCTGCTGCTATTTCAGCTCAGCCTCTGTGCCTAAAGATCCATATGGCAATTAATCTCGAACTGAGTAACCCCATCAGTGACTGCTGCTTGCCAGCACGATCTAACTGTTGCTGATGACTCCCAGCTGTCAATGTCAATGTTGCGCTGTTTCAAGTTATGCCTCAGTGTGTCTTTGAAGCACTTCTTCAGGCAGCCGTGTGTGCAATTACCCACTTTCGGCTCACTATACAGCAACTGTTTGGGCGTTCTGGAATCATCCATCCTCACCACATGACCAGTCCAGCATAACTGTTATGTAATGAGCATGGCTTCAATTCCTGTGGTGTGGCTGCATTCCAGAACTCATAATTGGTAACTTAATCTTGCTATAATATGGAGTATGGCACGCAGATGTGATAAATGGAACTTATCTAGAAGCTTGATGTGATGCTTGTAGCAGATCCAGGTCTTGCACCTATACAACAAATTGGACAGCACAACTGCTTTATAAACTTGTAGCTTGGTTTGAAGCTTAATATCATCTTGCTGCCAGATTCTGCCTGATAGCCTGCCAAATCATGAACTGGTTTTGTTGATGCAACTTGTCATCTCCTTGTCTATAGCAGCATCATTTGACAACGCGCTGGTAAGATAGCAGAAGTCTGTAATAGCATCCAGCTGTGTGTTGCTGATGGTGACTTGTGATTTTGTATAGGGTTTTCCTGGTGCAGGTTGAGACCTGATTTCTGTCTTTTTCAGATTTATTGTCAGCCTGAACCTTTTTGCAGACTCTTTGAATCTGTCTGTAATCAATTATATCTCCTCATGATGCCCGTAGAGCACAGTCACCAGCATACAGCAGCTCATGTACAATTGCCTCAAAGACATAAGAACAGTGGTCCCCAACCTTTTCCTTCTGGCGGGCGCCAAAAAACCCCCCCAAAAAACCCGAGCGCTGCCGGCAGAGCAAAAACAAAAAAAACAAAAAAACCACCCCGAGCGCTGCTGGCGGATAAAAAAAACCAAAACAAAACCCCGAGGGCTCCGCGGGCGCACTTACACCCCCCGGCGGGCGCAATGGCGCCTGCGGGCACCGCGTTGGGGACCCCTGCATAAGAACATAAGAATTGCCATACTGGATCAGACCAAAGGTCCATCCGACCCAGTATCCTGTCTACCAATATTGACCATGCCAGGTCTCCCAGAGGGAGTGAACCTAACAGGTAATGATCAAGTGATCTCTCTCCTGCCATCCATCTCCACCCTCTGACCTTAAATCATAGTCTCTTCAGGTTGAATAATTTTCTAGAGGATTGGAAATGTATCCTGATAATGGCACTCAGGTCTCTCGTAGCATCATTGAGCACTGCAGCATAGAAGAAATTGAAAAGGATTGGACCAATTACGCCCCATTGCTTAATACCATTAGTGATAGGAAATGGATCAGACAGAACACCATCTACAATGACTTGTTTGAGCATTCCATCATGAAGTAGCCTCAGAATATTGGTGAATTTTTCTGGACAAGCAAACTTACAAAATAGTTACCAAAGTCCAGGTCTATTGAATGTGTCAACTGCTTTAGTCAGGTCGACGAAGACAGTGTAAAGGACCCATTGCTGTTCTCTGCATTTCTCCTGCATCTGACGAGCTGCAATATAATGTCTGCCATTCCTTGGCCTGAAACCAGATAGTGACTCTAATAGCATGTGATTAGTGATATTGCATAGCAGACAATTTAAGAGTACTCTGGCCAGAATCTGTCCAGTGATGTAGAGCAGTGGTTTTCAAACTTTTTTTTCTGGCGACCCAGTTGAAGAAAATTGTTGATGCCCGTGACCCAACGGAGCTGGGGATGAGGGGTTTGGGGTGTGGGAGGGGCTTAGGGCTGCGGCAGAGGGTTGGGGTGTGGGGCTGAGGGCTGCGCGGTAGGGCCAGGAATGAGGGGTTCAGGGTGTGGGAGGGGGCTCTGGGCTAGGTCAGGGGATTGGGGTGTAGGAGGGGGTCAGGCTCTGGAGTGGGGCTGGGAATGAGGGGTTTGGGGTGCAGGAGGGGACACCGGGTTTGTTGGAGGCTCAGGGCTGGGGATTGGGGCACAGAGTTGGGGCGCGGGCTTACTTCGGGTGGTTTCTGGTCAGCGGTGCAGTGGGGGTGCTAAGGCAGGCTTCCTGCCTATCCTGGCACTGCGGAATGCGCTGCACCCTGGAAGCGGCCAGCAGCAGGTCCAGCTCCTAGGCAGCGGCGCACAAGCGGCTCCGCGTGGCTCTTGCCTGCAGGCACCCCCCCCCAGCTCCCATTGGCTGGGGACCGGCCAATGGGAGTGTGGAGCCAGTGCTTGGGGTGGGGGCAGTGTGTGGAGCCCCGTGGCGCCCCCGCCTAGGAGTTGGACTTGCTGCTGGCCGCTTCCGGGGCACAGCGCAGTGTCAGAACAAGTAGGGACTAGCTTGCCTTAGCTGGGCAGCACCACTGATGGGACTTTTAATGGCCTGGTTGGCGGTGCTGACCAGAGCCACCGCCACCCAGTGCCTTACATTGCGTGACCCACTACTGGGTCACAACCCGCAGTTTGAAAACCACTGATGTAGAGTAATGAGGTACCATGATAGCTGCCACAGTTGAACTCTTCACCCTTCCTCTTGTGTATGAAGACAGTGGTGGTGTTTTTGAAGTCTTGTGGTACATCTCCAGTACTCCATATATTGAGAAGGAGTCCATGCAGTCACCTCAGCAAGGTCTCGCCTCCATACTTGAATATTTCTGCAGTTCTTCATGGCACTAATTGCAGTGCTGACTTCGTTGAGGGACGGGGCTGTGTCTATGTAGTCATTACAAGTTGGCTGACCCACTACTCTCATTAGTGCCGCATTTATGACGGGACAGTGTGTTCAGGAGGTCACTGAAATGCTGTCACCACCTTTGAAGGATTTCTTCTTTATCAGTGTTAAGCTGTCCACACTTCAAAGGCACGGTAGTGGTATGTGTAGGATCACATATGTCTTTCAAAGTAGCATAGAAGTCTTTGGTTTCATGATGGTTGGCCCACCAAGAATGAAGTGTGTGGAGGGGGAATTTCATTTGTATGAAACAATAAAATGTTGGTCCCTATTCCATGGGCATGAGTATGGGTTGATGGCACTGAATATTGGCACTATTTTCCACATGTGTTGATGGTTTTAGCTGATATCTCATTCCTGAGCATAAGAAAGGCACAGAAAGCACAGTTGCTACTGGTCTCCCAAAACCACCCAGGTCCCTATGGTGCTAGTCTGTTTACTGCAATGGTGCCTGCTGAACTCACTGTGTAGTGGAATGGAAAAGAGTCCTACCACAGAGAAAGGCAGGCTGCTGTCCCTAGAAACTGTCAGGAGAGGATTACAGAGCATTTTCATGAAAGTTTCATTGAGATCTCTTAGGAGGATACAAGGGACATCCCTGTGTACATAAACAAACTGCTAGGCATGCCCTCTGGCCCTTGCCTAACCCAACAACGGAATGAAAAGCAGATGCCAACTCTTCCTCTCTGTTGTACCGCTACCTCTTCTCTTATGAGTAAAAAAAATGAAACCCCACCCCCCACTATTCCTGTGTTTTGTTGACTTTGGTATGGGGTGGGTGCCATCTTTAAATTTAAACAATGCAAGGAAAAATGCATGCACATGCTTACCCAAGTTTTTTTTCCCCTGCACTGGGCTCATCCATGCTCGGCTAGTGGGACTGACTAGACTGTGATGGAAACTTAAACAGGTCCTGTCTCGTGGCATGACTGGGGCCCTCACACTGCATCTTTCCCCTCCGCCTCGCTGTTCATGGCAGGGGTCTCTGTCTTGTGCTCCTCTATGGTGTCCACAGGGTGCTGGGGGTTCTGCCAAGTATGGCATGCAGCTCATTGTAAAAATATCAGGTCTTCAGCTCAGCACCAGATCAATTGTTGGCCTCCTTGGCCTTGTGGTATGCCTGCTTCACTTTCACGCAGCATTGTTGCTGTTCTGTCACACTTTCTTGCCTGCATCCCCGTGCAAACTGTTTGTAGATGCTTCTGCCTGTAGTTGTGCTTGCACAACCCCACAGGGCCAGGAGACTAATACCTCCTGTCTACTCCAGGCAGGAGCACATCTAGTGTTGGGAGCTGGTAGGGTTGGCTGGGCAGTTGCAGGCAATAAGGGAGAGCTGCTAGGTGTGCACGCCAAGGCAGGGCAATCAGGAAAAGGTATTTCAAAAACACTCGGGAGGCGGGGATGTTAAGTGGGAAGTCGCTTCCAGTCTCTGTGACCACTGGCAATGGAGTTTACATTGAATGAGTGGTCATTGTTGCAAGGAATGGGGCATTTTGGGACAGCTGCTGGAGGACAGTTAGGGTCGATGCAGGTCATGCAGTGTCTACACTTGAACTGCATTGAACTGTGTAGGTCGACCATGACTCCACACTGTTCAGGGATGTAGTTTTACTACTTCGCCATAAGACATCAGCCAGAGACAAATTTGAGTGTAGCCACATGCACAAACAAGTTGATGCAAGACAACTTACATTGACCTAACTTTGTTGTCTAAACCAGGCCTTAGCAAGTAACTGAGGGCAGGTCTACACTACAGCCTAAGTCGATATAACTTACGTGCTTTAGGGTGTGAAAAAGCCCCCCTCCTGAGCAATGCAAGTTTCGCACTGTCCACACCAACATAGCTTCCGCTTCTCGCCGAGGTGGAGTAATTATGCCAATGGAAGAGCTCTCTCCTGTCGGCCTAGCACGTCTTTGGCTGCAGCTGCACCAGTGTAGCCCTGCAGTATAGACTTGACCTTAGCAACATCCTACAAATGAGTAACTTCTAGCCAGCCAGTAAGACCATCAGTGTTAAAACATATGAGCCCATAAGACGACTGGCTAATCTTTTCAGTGACATACCAGCTTCCTAAACCTGAATGAAATAGGAGTTGTGGCAAAATTCCTGCATAAGTATCAACCTTTTAGTTTTGTGTTCCTTTCCAATTTTTAGTAATAGAGGCCCTTCTTTACTCTAGTATTCTTGCACATTTTAATTCCAGCAGATAACTGGTAGTGAGTGAGAGCAGGAGTGTGTGTGTGTAGAACCCACAGAGTTTATTTGAGAACGGCCTATAAAATAGTTCCCCAAATACCTAAAATAGCCCTAGGTTAAGCAACGTACTGTCTAAAAGATCATGCTTGCATATTGTTACAGGGTGACACTGACCCTTTGAAAGGGAATAGCATCAGTGCACCTGTGCCTTATCAGTACACTCCAATTTGGCCAATTAATTGGGCTTAACAGAGGGCACCTGGGCCTCAGGGGAGGCAAGAATCAGTGAGTTAGAGCCTGGATCAGTCATAAAAAGGGCAGGAAGTGAGAGCTGCCAAAGTCAGCAGTCGTAGGTGGTTCCTGGGGTGAAGGCTGGAGACAGGAGAGCAGCAGGAGAGGTTTGCTGGCTGGAGTCCCCAAACCAGAGAGCGAGGGCTGATAGCCAGGCAGCAGAAGAGGGAATTGCCTGCTGGCTCTTAGCTGGAGCCAAGATAGGGTGACCAGATAGCAAATGTGAAAAATCAAGACACTTTTTTGGGGGTGGGGTGGGGAGAAGTATAGTTGCGTATGTAAGACAAAGCCCCTAATATTGGGATGTCTGGTCACCCTAAGCTAAGGGCTGGAGAGAGCTGAAGGGAGGGGAGCAGTGGAGAGCTGGACCCAGGGGAACTGTGAGAGGGCCAGAAGGAGCAAGGAATGCCCCACTGGCAGGGATGCTCCCAGCTATGTGGGTTCCCGTTGGGAAGAATGGGGTTTTATGCCAGTTGGAAGGGCTGGGGTGGTTATCTAGGGCCAGAGGGACAGAAGAGGACTGGCAGAGAGTCCAAGCATGGTCAAAGGGTGCGGCATGTATAGTATCAGGGGGTGAGATATTTGCATTTGTGGTAATGAATTGATTTTATGTTGGGACTCTTGTGAACTATTTTGCATGAGGTTTTAATAATAAACCAGCCCCGAGGAGGAGAGGTAATATTGAGAGAAAACCAAATAAGTTTGCTTCAGGTTCTTATCTCAGAGGGGAAACTGAGGCAGGGTGCCTGTGTTGTGCCTGTCATGCTGTGGCTTACTGTGGGGGGGTGCTTCAGGTGAGGCTGCTCTGACACACATTTTATGGGTTAGAAGTTTTTTGTCTAATCCTGGGAAATTATTTTAACCCAAATTTGCTATTTGAATATTTAGTGTAACCAGCTGTGTTCTCTTCAATCAAATTGTAATGTTTCATGTTACCCTGTGTTCAGGGATGGGGAGATGGGAAGGCTGGTTGCCTTAATTGGAATCAGAGCTTTAATCTCAATTTTTAGCTTCAATCTGGAAGTAATTTGACTCTCACTTTATCAGCCATTTGGAGGGAACATAAATCTGTTGCTGCTCATTGAGATTGACAGTGCCCTATCACTTTAGAGGTTGATAGCTAAACAAGACCGCTGCTTTTCTAAATTATTACATAGATCTTATAAGGAGGGTTGGTTTATTGATATTGTTTAACCCACTTGATTTTATAACAACCTTTTTAGAGGTTTTTATATGTATTTTGTTCTATGGTTTTGCTTAACAGTTTAGTTAATAAAATATAAAACTGGAAATGTATGTGGGTCTGCTATTCTTCCCCAGATGTCAGGGTCTGGACTCAGAGGAATACTGGGGTCACTAAAAGAGGCAACTCTGTGACCCACTTACTGATAGTCCATAAAACTTCGCATAACTGCTTTTGAAGGAAAGTTGACTTGTGTTGATCATTTCTTTCAGCAAGAAATATGGGCTCCTGAACTTTTAAGGGCAAAAGATGAAAGGGGTGAAAGATACCAGCTGGCCAACCTTTGGATTGACCAATTTGCAATAATAACTCTACATGCTTCACAACCTGTCCTTTCCCAAAGGAAGATAACACTAGCTCAGGTTGTGCATGGCCTCGTGGGGCCTTCATAGTTAGTTTGTTATTCACACTGAGCCTTTTGAAATTTGACTATGGTGAAGCTGGCTTATAGTCTGAGGAGGGGAGTAGTAAAATGTAGTAGTGGTTGTAGTGAGGCTGAGATTTGCATGGGTTTTTTTTATTTTTTTATTCCTGTTAGAAAGTTGGCAACCCTAAGAAGCAGATAAACTAATTGCACAAAAATGAACATCCTAGCCCTGCCACTTCCCTGAGGCCCTGCCCCCTTCCCCATGCGCCCCTACTCACAACATTCTCCATCCCTCAGTGGCTTGCTCTCCCCCACCCTAACTCACTTTCACTGGGCTGGGGCAGGGGTGAGGGCTCTAACTGGGGGTGTAGGCTCTGGGGTGGGGCCAGAACTGAGGGGTCCAGGGTGTGGAAGGGGCTCTGGGCTGGGGCAAGGAGTTGGGGTGCAGGAGGGGGTGAGGGCTCCAGCTGGGGGTGTGAGCTCAGGGTGGGGCTGGGATGAGAGGTTTGGGGTACAGGAGAGGGCTCCAGGTTGGGGGTGGGGCTGAGGGATTCGGAGTGCTGTGGGTTGAGGCAGGGGGTTGGGATGCAGGAGAGGGTGTGGGCTCTGGGCTGGGGTGCAGGAGGAGTGAGCGCTCTGGCTGGGGGTGCAGGCTCTGAGGTGGGGGTGGGGCTGGGGGGCTTGGGGTGCAGGAGAGGACTCTGGGCTTGGAGGGGGGGGGGCTCAGGGCTGAGGCAGGGGGTTGGGGCACGGTCTTACCTCCGGCGGCTCTCAGTCAGCAGTACAGCGGGGCTAACGAAGGCTCCCTGCTTGTCCTGGCGCTGCGCTGCACCCCGGAAGCAGCCAGAAGGTCCAGCTCCTGGGCAGGAGGCTCCACGTACTACTCTCGCCTGCAGGCACTGCCCCCCAGCTCCTATTGGCCGCGGTTCCTGGCCAATAGGAGTGCAGAGCTGGTGCTTGGGGTGGGGGCAGTGTGTAGAGCCCCGTGCCCCCACTCTGCCTAGGAGTCGGACCTGTTGGCCACTTCCAGGGCACAGCGCGGTGCCAGGACAGCTAGGGACTAGTCTGCCTTAGACCCGCAGCACTGCCGACCTGACTTAATGGCCCAGTCGGCGGTGCTGCTCAGAGCCGCCAGGGTCCCTTTTTGACTGGGCGTTCCAGTTGAAAACCGGAGGCCTGGCAATCCTATCACTTCTACATTGGTACAAAAATGAGAGGAGACGGCATTTATCTTTTACATTTCAGATTTATCTATACTAAAGTAAAATCCAAGATTAATAAGAGACTAAGAAGCCAAGACATGGTGTAAAAAGTGAGCAAATATGGGTGCTGGGAAATAGAGCCCATTGAGTTTTTTTTTTTTTCTTCAAATGTTATCTGAGGAAAAAATATCATCTTCTTTGGGGACTGTAGTTCATAGAAGATGCCATCTGGCATTTCTACTTTGTCACGAGAGAATATTCTGTGTGTATTTTTGCTTTGACATATTGTAGAATGTTTCTTCAGATGACTTTGGTATGGTTGACCTCAGAAAAGGCACTTTTTTTTGAATATCATTCAAGGAATTATGTGCACCTGAGAATTAATGCCAATTATTACAAGGGTCTAACTTATCTACAGAAATAAAACAAGACCAATAAATTCTCAGAGTCAAGACAAAATAGATATACCAACCAAATGCTACAAAAAAGGCATGAATACATTCAGCATAAAGACTAGAACAACAACTATATGGCTACTGAAGAATCCACTAAAGAAGCTGAAATGGTTCAAACTTTTCAAAGGTCGGTGTCTGCTACAGCCTTCAAGTATATGAATGAGACAAACTATTAAACTAAACAGTAACATTTAATTTGCACTTATCTTTCCAATTACATATGATGGACCTCTGAGCAAAAGTCAAATGAATGTCTGTTAGATTTATTATAATTGCTGCTATTTCAGGAGCACTTGTGCCACTGGCAGCCAGCATGAATCCTGGAGATCTAGTAAATTGCAAACAATCTGAAACATGTACCTAGAAGACATCCACCATTTTAGACAAAAAATAGAATGAGTATATCAGGGGTCGGCAACCTTTCTGAAGTGGTGTGCCGAGTCATTTATTCACTCTAATTTAAGGTTTCGCGTGCCAGTAATACATTTTAATGTTTTTAGAAGGTCTCTTTCTATGTCTATAATATATAACTAAACTATTGTTGTAAGTAAAGTAAATAAGGTTTTTAAAATGTTTAAGAAGCTTCATTTAAAATTAAATTAAAATGCAGAGCCCCCCAGACCGGTGGCCAGGACCCGGGCAGTGTGAGTGCCACTGAAAATCAGCTCGTGTGCCACAGGTTGCCTACCCTTGGAGTATATCAACGTGCACTAGGTGTGATCAGTCATTGTTTGAACAAAGCAGTGTAGTTACTTTGACCAAGGTCCAGAGTGCTCAGTGAAGGATAAAGTAGGACATCTGTGATAGGGCAAATGAGCAGGTGCCAGATCTGGATTTCTGCCAAATTCAGTGCTACTGCTATGATACTGAGTTGACAGAGAAATTGACTCTTGGCTTTTTTTTCCTCAGTCCAGAGAATTAAGTTGAAGGACACTACCTTGTACTTTGTGCAGTCTTTGCACCTATGCAAAGTGAGCGTAAGATGCTAGTTTTGTTTTGGTAACATGTTGCATACATTTTTCATTGGTATAAATGACTGAACATGGTGCAAACCAGCACAGAATACAGCCTTAAGACTATGGGTGAAATCCGGACTTCTATGGAAGTCCATGGCAAAACTCCCATTGACTTCAATGGGACCAAGATTTCACCCTATATATCAGGGTCCTGGTCCATGGAAATTTGGTTCTGGAACCATACTTTCCCCAGATTCAAGTTCAGGGGCCTGACATTCAGATCCACAGTAGAAGTCTGAGCCATGGAAATTTGTACTGATCTGCATTTATCTCAAGTTTGAGGGTATCTGGACATATGCTTTGGCTTCAAGCTCATCTCTATATAAAACAGAGTAATTTTAACACTTAGAGTTAAAGACTGGTGCTAATTTTTCTTAACCATGTAAGGCAGTAGTTCTCAAACTTTTGTACTGGTGACCCCTTTCACATAGGAAAGCTCTGAGTGCGACCCCCCCCCCCTTATAAATTAAACACCATTATAAATGCTGGAGGCAAAGTAGGGTTTGGGGTGGAGACTGACAGCTCATGACCCCCCAGGTAATACCCTTGTGACCCCCTGAGGGGTCTTGACCCCATTTGAGAACCCCTGATGTAAGACTACATCTCCACTAGGAGTTAGGGCTGTAATTCCCAGCTCATGGAGACTTACTTGCGTTAGCTCTCATGTGAGCTACATACTAAAAATAATAGTGTAGCTGTGGTATCACGTGCATCAGCACTGTGCTAGCTATCCCTAGTGCAAACCCACAGGTTCACACTTGGGGTGTCTAGCATGTGCTGCCACTGCCTATGCTACTAATGGCTGCATGACTATTTGTAGCTTGCTAGCTCAGATGAGAGCTAACGCAAGCATGTCTGTGCAAGCTGGGAATCATACTCCTAGCTCATAGTGTAGACGTAGCCTTAAGGAATTGCACATTCTAAAATTAGAGTGCCTTCTGTAATCCACACCTACTTTTCCCCTTTACATCTGCAGAGGTCTATGCGACAAGCTGACCTTCAGGCTCAGACTTTAAGGTCAGAAGAGACCATCGTGATCGAGTCTGACTTCTTGCACATTACAGGCCACTCACTCACTCCTGAAATAGACCCTGAACCTCTGGCTGAATTACTGAAATTCGCATATTGTGGTTTAAAGACTTCAAGTTACAGAGAATTCACAATTTACATTAGTTTAAACCTGCAAGTGACCCCATGCTGCAGAGGAAGGCGAAAAATCCCCAGGGTCTCAGCCAATCTGACCTGGGGGGAAATTCCTGAACAGGACTGGGCACAGCTACTTCCAGGGCTTGAGAGTGATGCTATTGGGACTGTCAGAAAGGGTCAATTGAGTGACATCATGCTTTTGCCCCTCGGACTGAACATGGTGCTGTCATATTGTTCCCTTCTGGCCTGAGGAGCTAAGGACCAAACTTAGCAGATATATAGAGATGTCTTCACTACGTGGCTGAGCTTTCACTTACATTTAAAAAAAAATCATGCAGTTTGAATAATTCACTTGAAAATCAGAAGAATTTTGAATTTAAAACTTTGTAGATAATTCTGTAAATGAAATAAAATTGTGATGCCACCTGCCTTGAAGTCTGAATGTCAACTCTACATTGTATATTGTGATAGAGTGGGGTAGAGGTGGTGAAGACATCTGCTACCAGTAGGAACTCCATTCAGCAGTGGATTGGAAAGGAGTAGGCAGCAAGGGTGCAACTCTGGGGGAGCAGCAAGAACAGATGATTGGAAAAAAGCTGGTTTGTGTTGCTGTTTTTTGCAGTAAAACTTTCAGCCTCATCAAGTAGTTTATATTTTGAAGGGTAATTTAAAAAGGAGAGGCTATTTAAGAAATGGAATCTGATATCTAAACCAACTCACTGCTGAATCACTCATACTTCATCACCACAGTCACATTTGTAACCAGTAGCCAGCAAAATAACGTATAAATTTTAAGACAGACTTGCTCCTAGGAAGTTTTGGAGAACATGAAGGATAATGTTCTGAGGGCCAGGTGCTCAGGTGGCTTCATTTGGCATAGCTCCACTGACTTTGGTGGAGCTATGGTGACTTACACCAAACTAAGAATTACAAGTACTCCTAAAATATTAGGTGCCTCATCCTGCAATCCTTATGCACCCAAAACTCTCCTAAAAGACAAAAGGAGCTCTGTGTGTGTGAAAGCAGTTCAGGATTAGGCTGTAGGTATTGATATTGTTTCCAAAAATCTAAAACATTGTACATTTTTTACTTAATTATATTATAATACCTTTTTATCATTATAACATAATGGATAATCCCCACACAAACTTCTAAGCATTGGGGGTAAAGCCTAGTCTTTAAACCTAGAGTAAGTGTGGAAATGTTCAGGCAAAAGGGAGCTTTGCTGTTTTATTATTGAAGGAGAGAGTTGAAACTAGAGTTTAGAAGGGTTGCAACTTTAACTCTGGAACTGCTCCATAAGAGCTAATGTCCATGTACTTCAAGGCTCAAGGTGAACTACTGAATTATAAGAATGGAAGAAAGCCCAGGAACAAGGGCTAGTTAGAAGAAACCGCTCGGATTTCATTTTCAGTTTATCCTGCTCATAATCTGAGTTGTGCTTTTTTTGGGGGGGGGAGGTTTGGTTTTTACCAATTTCAGAAAAACAAATACCCCCCTGTAATGATGCCTACTGGTCAGCAATATTGATAAAGGCCAGTTTAAATTTTCTGTGTTTTTATTTCTTTTGTTTCCAGTGACGATATTGGCATTTATAATATCTAGGGCTTAAGGTCTCAGTTATAAGAAACTAAGAAGAAAAAAAAAAAGTAACAACGGCCAAGTTATTTTTTGAAAGTAACTTTTTAAGGAATGTCAATAGGAACATCAATGCGTGGAGTTCTTTTGTTCCCCAATAAGAAAATATATATCAAGCACTGTACATTTGGTAAAAGCAATGCATGTGCATGTCACAGCTCGGATGCAGCAATCTGAAAAAATAGTTGCAAATGCACAGCAAACAAACAAGGATAGCTTTTGATAAAACAGATTTTACTCTTGTAGAGCCAAATAATCAATACTCTGCAATTGCATGAACCTTCACAGCCCTGGGACATGAACTACATAAAGATCAATGTTCATTGGCAATTTTTGTGACATTACTTCACAAAGAGCTATGTTATAGTCAGGTTAAGTCCATAAAAGCAAAGAATTCAAAGCAAAGATTACAATTTTATTTGTCCTCTATGAAAACTATACTTGACTGCTTTTTATATATTGCTCCTAAATACTGGGCATCATCTCATATACTTCGTTTTTATCATTGAACTGCTTTGCTTTCATATGCTCTTAATTTTCAACTAGAATATTTTTTTAAAACAATCCTCTGTGGGTTTGTTTCTTTCCTTTTTAAATATACAAGAAGAGTTGGCAGTAAGGAGGACAATAATCAAAATCACTGAGGATTTTGGTTCAGATTCAGCAGAATGTTACATGAGCAGGGCTATTTGCACGTATAAAGCTAAAGATGTTTGAAACAGGACTTCAGTTTGGGAAATGTGCTTGTGAAGAGATTTTCTTGCATTGCAAAGAAACCCTTCAGAGGAATCAAATAACAGCACTAATTTATACTAGTAGTGGAAAGCCTGTGCTCTTGCACAGGTGTAATTCATACAGCCATGTAGGATTTAAAAATCAAAAGGCTGACAACTTAAAAATTGGATAGTAACAGACAATGAATCCAGTAATGGTTAAACCTGGTGAATTCTAAACAAAAAGAGTTCTCAACCATGTTTGTAGCTGTTTCTATTACTTTACCTCGACTCAACAGACATTATAGGCTTCAGAGTGACATTCCTGGAATCTTATTACATAGAATAATGTTGCTCTTTACCCCAAAGGATTCGTATGTGCTGCACAAATGAAATACATGTAACATCACTGACATGTAGCCATCTTTGGGCAGGAGGACAGCAGACAGATAACTGTGGTGAGTTTTGTCTAAGGCCAGCCCTTAATATTCCAGAACATACCACAAGATCTTTAATGTTCACATAGAATTTAAAACAATAATTTTGATAATTTGAAACAAATTACATAAAGATGGAACCCTTCAAGAGGAATTTGTCTAGTCTATCTGTGAGATGCTTCCTGGATTTTGAATATAAATGTGATGTGCTTTTTATTCTGGGTTTTGTTGACAGAAAACTGGAACGCTTGTACTCATTTAAAGACTCAACCTATCCTGTGCTTAACTTGTGCCAGGGCTGAGCCCCGGCACCTTTAGGCTTGGCAGTTCATAGACTTGGCACCTCTGGGCTTGCCCCTCAGTTATGAAAGTAAGAAATTGCTTGAGCCCCGGCACCTCTTTCATTATAAATTAAGCACTCAGCCTATCAGTTCCATTTCCATCACCTCTGAAGGAAATTAATAGGAGAACAGGTTCTGACAAACTTCACTGTATTGCATGGACTACCACCCACTGAACTCAAATGTATTACTATTATTTGTCTATCACTGATAGTATGCCCAGCACTGTGCAAGACCGTACCTGCCCCAACGAGCTGTCAATCTACAAGTCAGACCAAGAAAGACAAGATGCACTGGTAGAATCAAAGCAAGAAGAACAGGAGTACTTGTGGCACCTTAGAGACTAACAAATTTGTTAGTCTCTAAGGTGCCACAAGTACTGCTGTTCTTTTTGCAGATACAGGCTAACACGACTGCTACTCTGAAACCAAACAAAGCAAGGTTATTTTTGTTTCAATAGTGGGCTTTGTGGAAGAAGTGAGCCTTCAGAAGTGATTTGAATTAGGAGATGTGGGTGCCTGGCAAATTAGGATTGGAAAAGTTCAAGAATAGGAGGAAAAATAATCTTTACAATATTTTATTTAAAGTTATACTTTTTTTGTTAATCTTTTTACAAAATAAGAATTTTAAAAATGTTTTTCAAAGATGTGAATTTATTTCTTTCCTTTTTTATGTTAAAGGAAAATGTTGAAGGAAAATGTTTTCTTTTGTTTGAAACAGGCAAACAATATTATTTCTAGCCTAACTTTAGAAAATAATTTAACATAGCTTGTTCTCTGCCAAGTTATAAAGCCTTGAGTGTGTGTATTTTAATGGAATCCATAGCTAAAATGAGAATTTCTGAACACACCAGTACACATTATTTGAAAATCCTCCATCATGTGTGAATTTCAGGAAATAAAATGGAAATGTTAAACTCATTAGTTTTGTCTTTCAAATCTTGCTGGAAAAAATCTTTAGAGATAAATTTCAGCAACCCAGGAATCATCTCTGATGGTGTTTGTAAATGAAGCTCAATTTAACCGTCTTAACCCTTACCTCTTAAGATATGAGTATGGGCTGCAAGCAGTTTGTTTAGTGAATATGATCCACAGTTATTCATTACCAAAATTCCTTTGGGAAACAGATTTTAGGACTATAGCTAAAGTAGGAATTTAATTTGCTTCCACTCTATAGTATGGTGATCTGTCTCATTTTCCTGTGATACTCTGAGCTTCTCCTCCATCTCCACTTACCATTTGTAAGAGGATGTCCATCCAGAACCCAGTACGGTGAGGTTCACTCCTGCTCATTCTGACAAATGATTATTTCACCGCTCTGCTGGTACTATAGGCAGAGTGGAGTGATCACAAGAGAAGCAGGCCCAGAAGTGTTCTCCTGCACTCTAAGGGGCCTCAAGCAAATTCAACACCTACCGGGGCTTTTCAAGCCCCATGATACTCCGTGTCATAAGAACGGCCATACTGGGTCAGACCAAAGGTCCATCTAGCCCAGTATCCTGTCTTCCAACAGTGGCCAATGCCAGGTGCCCCAGAGGAATGAAAAGAACAGGTAATCATCGAGTGATCCGTCCCCTGTCGCCCATTCCCAGCAAACGGAGGCTAGGGACACCATCCCTGCCCATCCTGGCTAATAGCCATTGGACCCTGTTATAGTTTTGGTCTTCATAACATCTCTGGCAAGGAGTTCTACAGGTTGACTGTGCATTGTGTGAAAAAATACTTCCTTTTGTTTGTTTTAAACCTGCTGCCTATTAATTTCATTTGGTGACCCCTAGTTCTTGTGTTATAAGAAAAAGTATTTACTCCTTCTCCACACCAGTCATGATTTTATAGACCTCTATCATATACCCCCCCTTAGTCATCTCTTTTCCAAGCTAAAAAGACCGTTTTATTAATCTCTCCTCAGATGGAAGCCGTTCTATATCCCTAATAATTTTTGTTTTCAGAACCTTTTCCAATTCCAGTATATCTTTTTTGAGATGGGGCAACCATATCTACATGCAATATTCAAGATGTGGGTGTACTATGGATTTATATAGAGGCAATATGTCTATCTATCCCTTTCTTAATGATTCCCAACATTCTGTTAGCTTTTTTGGACTGCTGCTGCACTTTGAGCAGATGTTTTAAGAGAACTATCCCCAGTGACTCCAAGATCTCTTTCTTGAGTGGTAACAGCTAATTTAGACCCCATCATTTTATATATATTGTTGGGATGTTTTCTAATGTGCATTACTTTGCATTTATCAACATTTAATTTCATCTGCCATTTTGTTGCCTAGTCACCCAGTTTTGTGAGATCCTTTTGTAGCTCTTTGCAGTCTGATTGGGACTTTAACTATCTTGACTATCTTGTCAGTGCATAAGACTACACAATTTGTTAAGTACAGAATGTTGGTGTTTAAATGTTTTGGTATTTTTTGGCTATAAAACTGAAGCTTTGGTTGTCTTAGGGCCATATTGTGTCATTAAGGCACAGACCTAGGGTAGGGGGCAGTACATAACTGTTCTGACTCAGGACTGACTGTAGGAAGTGTTGCCTCCTAAGGATAGGAGAGAATAGAGAGAGTGTCACCGAATTTTTTTTCCTCCGCAGTCAGCTAGCTCTGTTTGCTGATGCATAGGGAAGGAAGAACTGGGCCTTAAAAAAAAAAAAAAAAAAAGCAGCACGGGAAATGCTACCAGACTATTATTGGAGGGCAGTGTGCTCACACACTCTTTCCTACTGCTAGTGAAGTCAGTGGCAAAATAGGTCATTGACATAAATGAGAACAGGTTGGGATTCATAATGCCCACGTCCCCAACAAGTTTTTAAAATTAACTCCCTGTGACACTTGCATAAAAAATAGGTTACCATTGAGAGGTTAACACATGGTTTTACAATGGAAGTTGGTTGCAATCTTGGTTTAAGAAGAGGTCACAGTCTCTCAGTAAATATATTGTTGTTGCATTAACTCCACAGGTGCATCAACTAAGACTGTTTCCCAAAAACTTTGTCTGAGGACTAAAAATTTCCATTCAAAATAATAAATATGAAATCAAAGGGAGAAGTCAGGAAGAAAAACACACACAAAAGCCAGAACCTGTAAAACAGATTCAGTTACTTTGAAATCTCCACAATAGCTTTCAAGAAAATCCTCCACTGGAGAAAGAGACCACCAAAAACAGAGTACAAGGAAAGAGCAAGGAGATAGAAAGAAGAGTCACATCTCCTTTTCAAAGTAATTTAAATCAAAGCACCATATAGAATGATGAAAGAAAAAGAATAGCCACATCATGTAAGTAATTGTCACATGATGCAACAAAGCATCACTGCCTTGAAAAAACACCACCACAAAGGAGAAATACACAATGTACAGGATGAGTCTATGCCCCTGTGCAGGTATGGCAGCACCACTATAGTTATGGTTGTGTCACAACTTCTCTTTGAAGGTCAACCTTTCTAAGTAATCTGAAATAGATATGCTTAGTTGTATTCCTTTGAAATTTGATGTACCTGTCCTCAGGAGGGTCAGGGTAGGCTGAGTGACCCAAGGTTGGGGAAATATGAGGTGGGGGTTGCAGAGATATATGATCTGAAGAAAATAGCCATTTTTCAAAAAGTTTCTAGGTGAAGCTCTTTTCTTGTGCAGAGCTAGAAATTAACCTATTGATGTGATGTGGGTCAGAAGTGACATCTGTTGGGTTTTACCCATGATAGCGCATGGCACCCACTAAACTTTGGGGGGACCCATACTTAGCGTAGTATTTAAGAAAATGTACCTTTTTTATAGTGTGCATGAGCCAATACAGAAAAGTGGCTACAGGGTTTCTATTCCTGCCATTTAAGCTTGACTCTTGTAAGTGTGCTAAAATGCAAATGTTTATTTGGATTGCTTTGAAATTTGTCATGCATCCTGGAGGCGTGGGGTAGTATTAGTGATCCAAATCTGGGGTCATTTGATCAAGAAGTTCCCAAGTGACAGCCTCCCACCCAAAATGGTTTACTTCTGCTGCCTTGGACTGTTACACTGAGAGGTACTAATGAGTGGATGAATCAAAACCCTCCTTGAGATTGACAGCTGTGAAGTCACCCTTCAATTAACATAACTAAGGATAATGTTGCTCCTTTTTGACCCATGTGGCTAGTCAAAGATTGGGGCCCAGCTGAAGAAACTGATGGAGTCTGGTATTTTCTTTGATACATTACTCGTATATAAACAAGATTGTATTTAGTCCCCCTTGTCCAAATGGAGGATGAACAAAAGGAGCAGTTTTAGTTTACAACCCCAAATCTCTTTAGCCAACAACTTTAAAAGCTCCTATCTAGCTTTTTTCCCCAGGGTCACACTGTGATCATAGGCTACTGCTTGGCTTTCTTGCTTTTTGCCTCTGCCTCTCTCTTTGTTCTTGTCTTTCAGTCTTTTGTTGGTCTCCCCCTCCCCCCCCAAAAAATACTAAGCCAAAAGCTCCTGGGCAGGTTGACACACTCTTTGTCTTAGCTGGGGTCTTATGCTTACAGATATGTTAACTGAAGGGTAAGTTTTCACTTATCAATCTCAATGGTGTTTTAACTTACCCCATAACAAGGTGTCGAGCAGCTTGAAACAAGTTAATCACAGGCCCCCCTAAAACAAAAGGAGTTTGGATGGAGTAGGTGGAGGTTGCTAAAATTTGAGTCATGGGGCACAGGCGCCATCTTTCTTAGTTGCCAGAGGGTGCTCGACCCCTGCTCTGCCCCAAGCTCCACTCCACTCCTTCCCTCAAGCCCCCACCTTGGCCCCACCTCCGCCTCTTCCTGCCCCCTCCTCCCCAGCGCCTCCTGCATGCCGCTGAACAGCTGATCACTGGTGGGCGGAAGGCGCTGGGAGGGAAGGGGAGGAGCTGATCAGTGAGGCCTGCCGGCGGGTGAGAGGTGCTGGGGGAAGGGGGAGGATCTGTTTGGGAGGTCTGACGGTGGGTGCTGAACACCCACTATTTTTTTTTTCCAGAGTTGGCACCTATGCATGGGGGTGGGATTTTATTTTTGGAGAAATATAATCAAAGTATTTGGGGGAAAATTAGACATGTGAATGCTTCCTGGGAGGGGAGAGAGATTAGGGGGTGGCGGAATGGGGGAAATAGGAGAAGAGCATGGGGCTGTAGAAAGGGAAGGAAGGTTATGGGGAAGGGGTTAAATGGGGATGCATGGGAGGGGAGAGAGACTGAGGGCTCAGGTGAGGGAGGCGTAGGGAATGAGAGGTGGGACATTAGGTTTATGTCTATACTATGAATCTAGGGGTGTGATTCCCCTGCTCATGTATCATACTTGTGCTAGCTCCCATCAAGCTAATGTGAATATAAATAGCAGTGTAGCCATGCAATAGCATTAGACAGAATCCTGTGAGTGAGAGTGAATGGGCTGTAAAAGGAGGTGAAGGGCTTGTACATTTCAGCAACTGTGGGGTTGGACGAGTAAAGGTATGTGTGTTAATGGGGTGTATTTGGGCATTGTTGAAAGCAGACAGAGTTAAGGTTGCATGCACAGCATTAACTGTGCATTTCCTGGATTTTAAAATTTTGAGTTTTCCTCAACATTCTGCAAGAGGATGACATACTACCCAGCAACCTTAACTCTGAGTTCACATAGTTCTTTGCCACTGAATTATATGTACTCCAATAGTCTAACCTTCCAATCTTATAGAACTTTAAAATAAATCTTCATTTGAGTCTGATAAATCATCTGCTCTGGCAACACAGTCTTGATCTGGTCTGTTCACACATTGTCAGGAGCTGTCAAACTTAATCAAAATAAACATATGAAAGTTTGTCCATTGCATTTAATATCTATCTTGTCAGAGTAGGACAGGCAGATTTAAGACTGTATTGCTAAATTCAATTTAAAAGCCATTAACTGCTTTCTTTTAGCCTGAATGTGCATATCAAGAAAAAAATGAATAATGATGTCCAAAGGATAATACTGTGTGGTTTTTTTTTCCCCAACAAGGATTAAAATGAATTAATCTTTAAGTGCTTTGAAAATGAATAATTAGTGGATAGAGTGCAAAACTGTCACTGAATTATGTACAAGAGCATCATAGACTGAGTAGGGAGGACCATCTTCAATAGCACAGATATCATAGAATATCAGGGTTGGAAGAGACATCAGGAGGTCATCTAGTCCAACCCCCTGCTCAAAGCAGGACCAATCCCCAACTAAATCCACAAATTGCCCCCTCCAGGATTGAACTCTCAACCCTGGGTTTAGCAGGCCAATGCTCAAACCACTGAGCTATCCCCCCCCCCTCCATGTTGGTATGATAGCAATGTGTAGTAAACTGGTGTGGACAGAAAGCATTGTCAAGAATTGCCCGCAGGAAGGGCAACTGCTATAGTACTAGCGATGGTTATGTAACACAAAGAGCAATTTTGTGTGTGAACATGAGGTAACAAGTGTTGCAGGCACCTCAGCTGTCTGTAGCAATACTTACATTCTCTGGGGCAGACAGGCCTGCAGAGAGACTTCTCTAAAAGTGGACTTGTAGAACTCAGCTGTCCTGCCCACATATCACATGCTTGTGTTCAAGACAACTTGTGATTTATTATTAATTATTGTAACACTGAGGAGCCCCAGTCATAGACCAAGACCCTATTATGCTAGGTGCTATACAAACACAGAAGACGGTCTCTGTTCATGCTTATCTGAGACTGTGTGTACACCCATTATTTGTGATGATTTTTTATTATTTGTATTACCATAGCACCTTAGAGCCCTAGTCATGGACCAGGACCCCACTGCGTTAGGTGCTGTATAAACACAGAACAAAAAGACCATTCCTGTCCCAAAAGGCTTGCAATCTAAATATAAGACAAGAGACAGACGAATACAGAAAGATGGGAGAGTACAAGGGAATGAGACAACATTGGTCAGCGTGTTAGGCAGTGGTCTGAGCACATGAGCAGCCTGTTAATTTTTTTGTGGACCTCACAGCAAAGGATAGTTTGAAGGGGGGGTTTGAATGAGGATACCAAGTTAATTTTGTGGATGTTTATGGGGAGCTTCTCCCAAGCATGAGGGGCAGCTTGGCAGCAAGCACAAAGGTGCTGTGTTTGAAAATTTAACTAGTGGGTGATGGAGGCTGGTGTCATGGGCTGATCAGAGGCGGGAGTTGACCTTTTGATGAGAATGTAGATATAACAGGTCAAGTGGGGATACGTTGTGAAGGGTTTTGAAAGTGAAGACAAATAGATTCATATGATAGAGAAGAGGGAGCCATGAAGGGATGCAAAGGAGAGGGTGACATGATCAAAGTGACATGTTAGGAAAATGATCTTTGCAGCAGCATTCTGAATGGATGTCAGTGGTGCAAGAAAGCATTTGTCAAAGCCAGAGAAAAGGATGTTGCAGAAATTGAGACAGGAGATGAAGAGAGTGTGGATGAGTATTTAAGCTGTCTGTACACATACCTAAGTACTAACAGTGCTATGCCCAGCCAACTCAAAAGCTTTCCTTGGTGCCTGAGGACAAAATTTGTTTACTGGCCCAATCCTGTTCTTATTGAAATCAATAACAAAATTCCTGTTGACTTAAAAGGGAGCAAGATCAGGCCCTAACTGAGTATGCTGGCTGTGTGCAAGCATTCTCCATGGACAATGGGAGGAAATGGAATTCTTCCTCTGATGCACCACCAGCAAATCCATAAATGCTATACCAATCTCAGGGCTGCAGTCATATTCACAACCCCTTTGCTCCTCTTCCTTGAAGCATATTGGCCAGAGGATGTGTATAGACAATCCTTCCATCCCTGCCTATTTCTTCAACCCCCTCTCCATAGTTAAGAGTATCTGCAAAATGGTGCAGGTGGCACAGTGTTCCAAAGTGCAGCCTCTTGGTGGCTCAGAAATGCCATTCTGATTCTTTTGCTTTGGTGGCATTCTCCAGGCCTTCCACAGGCTACAGGGTGGGACCTTAAATGTGCGGAGTTCTTTTAGAAGGTCTACTGAACAATCTTTACTTGCATTGTAAGCTCCTTTGTTATATACGGGGCCTACCATATTGAGGCCTCATGGCATTACTCATGATAATGTGGTTTTGTTTGCCTCAGAAATAGAAGCCACCATTCTTGATGTCTGAAGACATGTTTTTGGGGGTAGAGAATGGGATAAAGTGAGAGGGGGTTGGGCCAAAATGAGACCGTTTATTGGTCAAATCCTGCTCACCTTATTCAGTCCTGACTGAGAATTTATTGAGTTAATGTTTTCCCTCTTGTAGTGGGTAAATAGACTATTTCCTTTGATCAGTTTATTCATTTACCAGTTATGTACCTTGTTGAATGACTAAATTTGGAACATATCAGTAATAGTCACCTCGCATAACCCCCAAGTTAATAGTGAATGTTACAATATTTGTGGCTATTCTGATTTGTTGACACACAAGTATACTTACTTGGAGTTGTAATTTTCTTCTTCTTCTTCTTCATTTCCTTTATGCCACTGTTTCTGGTGAGGATCATGGTAACAGTATGGACAGTAGGGAGGAACAGACCTCCTTTTCCTCTACAACAGGTTCCAGCTCCTCCTGAGGGATTCCTAAACGTTCCCAGGCCAGCTGGGAGAGATAATCTCTCCAGAGTGTCCTAGATCAGCCTGGGGACCTCCTCCCAGTGGGACATGCCTGGTAGACGTCCAAAGGAAGCCTCCCAGAGGGCATCCTTATCAGGTGCCCAAACCACCTCAGCTGGCTCCTCTTGATCCAGAGGAGTAGCAGCTCTCCTTTGAGGCTCTCCTGAATAGCGGAGCCCCTCACCCTGTCTTGGAGAGTATGTCCAGCCACACTGTGGAGAAACCTCATTTCTGCCACTTGTATCCACGTGTAAGGGGGCGCAGACTCACCTGGCGGCACCTCCTGCTGGTCACCGGGAATTAGCTCTTCTCCAGCCGTTTGGAGCGCCCTCTGTCGGCCGGTGATCCGCTACCACTGGGCCCCAGTGCCCCTTTCTCTGGGTTGCTGCCCCCCTGGCAGTACCCCCACACTCTTGGGTTCTGGGTCTCCCCACCCAGGGGAACCCCCACCCACTAACCCCACCTCGCCTCAGTCTGGGCTACTGCCAGTCACCATCTAGCCCCACTCCCTGGGGCAGACTGCAGTATAAGCCACTCATCATAGGCAAGGGGGTTTGGACCTGCTGCCTTTCTCTACCACCCCGTACCCTTTTAGGCCTTAAACCAGGCCTTGCAGCCTGGGGAGTTACCAGCCAGGAGCTCCTCTGCCTTTTCCCTAGCCCTGCTTCACTCCCAGTACCTTTTCTGTCAGGCAGCCAGGCCCTGCTCCCTCTCAGACCAGAGAAAGCCTTCTGAACTCCTGGCTGCCCTGACCTTTATAGGGCCAGCTGGGTCTGTTTGGGGCATGTCCTCCAGCTGAGGCTGCCTCCCAATCAGCCCAGCTTTTCTCTCAGCCCTCTCCCAGGGGTGACTTTAAGCCCCTTAGGGCAGGAGCAGGTGTCTACCCTGCTACACCACGATTTTGTCCTTTTGGTCATTACCCAAAGTTCATGACCATAGGTGAGGATGGGGACATTGATTGGCCTGTAAACCAAGAGCTTTGTCCAAAACTCAGCTCCTGCTTCACCACCACGGATTGGTACAGCGCCCGCATAACTGTTGCCGCTGCACCAATCCACTGGTCAATCTCCTGCTCCTGCTTACCATCACTTGTGAACAAGACCCCTAGGCAGCTGCTCCCCCTTCACCTGGAGAGAACAATCCTCTTTCCTCTGGGAGAGGACCATGACCCCCAATTTGGAGATGCTTCACAGTCAGCAGCAAAACGTAATTTTCTGTATCTCTTATATAATGTCTTTGTATAATGTGACTCTATGAACAATCTCCCCCCCCCCTTTATTTTTCATTACAGATAGAACCATTAGAACAGTAAAATAACTGATTCCATAAAGAATATATAACTCTGCAAAATTCAGGAGTCTAGCATATTCTTTTAGCTGGTTCATACTTTATAGTATTCTAAAAAGGACCCTCTGAAACTTAGAAAAGTCCTCTGGCCTGGCCCCAGATAGTAAAAAGAAATTCAAAACAATGTGAAGTAGCTGAGCTTAAGATGTTTCTTCCATTCTCAGAGGCCTTGCTGATACTAGTGGTAGTCCCCATTTTAGGCACAGGGAATCTCTCTCAAACCAGTAGAATCTTTCAAAACAAGGGGTGGGGGAGATGTTTTTAGTTTGTAATTACTGCAGCTGCTCAGTAATGGGAGTACACCAAACCCATAATGTGCCAGTAGTATACCACTGTAGGTGCTTCAGTAGCTAGGTCTTGAGGGTGCTGGCCTTGGTAGGTGCCAGTAACCAGTCAGACACATGGCTACAAGAAAAGGTATTTTACTAGAGCTGGCAGGAAAGGGAAAGGTTGCACATACCTTAGGTCCAGAGGCTTAAACCTTTACAGTTCAAAGTGAGCCATAGCTGTAAATGTTTGGGTCCCTGGAGCAGTCCAGTCGAGAATTAGGGATCTTCAGGGATAGTGCCTGGGGTACCCTCTCCAGTGCAGCTCTATTCCAAGCAAATAGGAACTTACAGGTTTCCAAACCAGACGCAGTGTCTCTGATTGGGGCCTCTCTGCACTGCCTCCCTGCCCAGCTGCTGTTGCTTCTCTGCAAGTGCCATATAGTCCTGCACCCAGCTGTGATGTCCAGCAGTCACAGCCTTTTCCATGTGTGGCTCTGTATATGGTTTCTGGGGAATCTTTTTTGGCTCTAGCTTCACTGTCGCTCCTGGCTAGTCATGCAGCTGTGGCTTCACTGAACACAGCATGGCAGTGCCCACTTTCTGGTTCAAGACTTTTCCCCACTGCACATGCCCTTCCTTCTAGCCAGATAAGGGGAAAGGACTGATTCAAATTGGAATTAATGCATTCACCTTTGGCCTGGCTGCCCACAACTCTCCCATCAGGGGGCCAGGTCAAACCTGAGTGATGCAGTGAGCTCATGCCCAAGGTGCCACGTCACTAAGCCCAGAGTGGGGGGCCGAGCCCAGCCTGCCCTATGTGATGGGAGCGACGGGAGCTACTGCTGTGGGATGAGTGCAGGATCACTCTGCAAGTCCTCCCCTCTTGGGGGCAGCACCCACCTCCCAACCCCAGTGACTGCACACAACCTTGCCCCTCTAGGGACAGGGCCTGCCCTGCTTTAGCCACTAGAAATGTTGGGAAGTATGGTACAAGTGCAACCAAACACCCAGTACTTATACAAATCACATGTGTTAAAAATAACCTCACAATAAGATGCCCCTCTCTTCCTCCTTTTTCAGTTTGCTCCCTGTGCACCCACTTAATTCATTCCTCTTCATCCTCATAATAAGCATGTACTGCTACTGCAGGCCAATACAGTTGAGCAGTAGGTTTCAATTTTGGGGTGGGGGGGGGGAGGGGAGGAGAGGGAATATTTGTGATTTATTGGAAGTGATGTGGGGAGGCACACTGGTACAGATCTAGATTGGTGCATTCCTCTGCCTTGTGTTCTCACAAGGTTGGCAGTCTGGCTAAGCCCAGGCTTTGGAAGGCCAGGCTGTTGGTTGTGCTGGTTGTAGTCTCCCCTGCGGGCCTTAGATGGTGGAGGTAGAAGGGGTTGCACTGGGTGCATGCTCCCTGCGCTTTGAGGGACATCTTGGCCGCTCGAAGCTATGTCAAGTGCCTCCAGGTACTATGGACAAGGGCGCCTGTGCTAACAGTTAGAGCCCGGGCTGTGCGGATACAAATCTGTAGCCGGACAGGGCTCTACTAACAGTGCCCTATAAGCAGGAAGATCTGTTTTGCCTGGCCCACACTCCGAGCTGCGCGGGGCTCTGATCCGCTGTTTAGCTCAGAGACCGTAGCCGAAATCGGGGCGGTCACTCAGGCTTGTGCAACCGAACTCACCTGGCCCCTGGCCATCAGCGGGGGCGGCTCAGCGGCAGGAGCAAAGCCCGGGCTGGACTCGGTACTTTAGCGCCTGCAGACCTGTTGCTCGCGAAGCGCTCCGCGGCAGAGAGCGGCGCTTGCAGCAGGCAGGGGATCCAGCTCGGCTTTTTCAAGCGGCTTCCACGTGGCCCTTCAGTCGCGCTAGAGGGAGTCGCTCCCCAGCCGCACGGGACCGGTCCGCAGAGCGGCACCACCATGGGCCTCCAGCGCAGGGTGATACGACTCCTCGCCTGCAACCGGGTCTGGGGCAATGGCTGGCTGAGGGGGCCAGCCCCGCGCGGCGCTGGGAGCGCTCCCGCCGCCCGGCGCTCCCTCTCCGCCGGGCGGGCCGCCCCCGAGGGCGCGTACGAGGAAGCGTTCAGGGCCGCCTCGGCGGAGCCCGAGAAGTTGTGGGGAGAAGCCGCCGGGCGGATTCAGTGGCACAAGCCCTGGGTCAAACTCGTGGACAGGAGCAACCCGCTCGTCGCCTCCTGGTGAGCGACACCCCGCCTCCGGAGGAGCCCTCGGAGCAGTGGGTGACCGGGCGGCGGTCCAGGAGAGAAGGGCTAGAGACAGCGGGGGGAAGCCCAGTGTCCCCCTCGCAGCCTGCAGCGGGGGGCTGGAGGGAAGAAAAGAGCGTCCGTAGTGGGATCGGGTGTGTGGGGAGGAGCAGCAGGGAATGTCCCCAAACCTTTCATGGGGGTCAGATGTGTGTGTGGGGAAAACAGCTATTGCCTCTAGCACAGGGGTAGGCAACCTATGGCACGCGTGCTGAAGGCGTGGGCACGCGAGCTGATTTTCAGTGGCACTCAACACTGCCCGGGTCCTGGCCACTGGTCCGGGGGCTCTGCATTTTAATTTAATTTTAAATGAAGCTTCTTAAACATTTTAAAAACCTTATTTACTTTACATACAATAGTTTAGTTATGTATTATAGTCTTCTAGAAAGAGACCTTCTAAAAACGTTAAAATGTATTACTGGCACGCGAAACCTTAAATTAGAGTGAATAAATGAAGACTCGGCACATCGCTTCTGAAAGGTTGCCGACCCCTGCTATACTGTTTATGGCAGAGGATGTCTATAACATGAGATTACAGGTAAATCATTGCACCATTCACTGAGAGTATGCATGCCACTTACACTAAACTAAAATCAAATTATAGCAAGAGATTTTAGATAGTTATTTTAAAATCCTGTTACTTTCTAAAAGAGAATAAATTAATCTGCTAAATTGATATGCAGTTTGTGAAAAGTTTGTACTCTGGAAAGAAGACATTTTATTTTGGTGAATCTTGACAAAATTAAACTCTTTAGACTTTCAAAAAGTTTTATATTTTGACAATAGACTAGTACAGCAACATAATTGATATCAGTCAGTTAAAGTAAATTGCAAGATAATTTGTTACATTCAATGCCTTTCCAAAGACGGCTTCACCATTGAACTTTTTTTTTTTTTTTGTATTGGGGAGGCAGGATAATATTAGAACAAGAATTTCCACTGCATTCCCCTAGAAAACCTGTGTACAATATACATCAAAAAACCGCTGAGCAGTGTCCCAGCTGTGTGTTTAATAAGTCTATGTCATATGTCTTTTTTTTTTTAATGTTTTCATAAGGGAACTTCAATTAAACTCACCATTTAGACCAGGGGTAGGCAACTGGTGGCACACGTGCCAAAGGTGGCACGCAAGCTGATTTTCAGTGGCACTCACACTGCCTGGGTCCTGGCCACCAGTCCGGGGGGCTCTGCATTTCAATTTAATTTTAAATGAAGCTTCTTAAACATTTTAAAAACTTATTTACTTTACATACAACAATAGTTTAGTTATATATTATAGACTTATAGAAAGAGACCTTCTAAAAACGTTAAAATGTATTATTGGCACGCAAAACCTTAAATTCGAGTGAATAAATGAAGACTTGGCACACCACTTCTGAAAGATTGCTGACCCCTGGTTTAGAGTTCTAAATCATTTCCACTAATTGAGCTGTAATACAATAATTTGTCATGAGAATATAAGCATTATTCTGCATCTCTCCACTGCAGGGGTGGCCAACCTGAGCCGGAGAAGGAGCCAGTATTTACCAATGTACATTGCCAAAGAGCCACAGTAATATGTCGGCAGCCCCCTATCAGCTCCCCCACCCCGCTTCCAGTGCCTCCCGCCCACCGACAGTCCTGCCGATCAGCACCTTTCCCCCTCCCTCCCCGCACATCCTGATCAGTTGTTTCGTGGCGTGCAGGAGGCTCTGGGGGGGGGGGGGGGGAGAGGAGCGAGGGCACTGCAGGCTTAGGGGAGGGGGCGGGAAGGGGTGGAGTTGGGGCAGGGCCGGTCTCAGAGCCAAGGGTTAAGCAGTGAGTACCCCCCAGCATATTGGAAAGTTGGTGCCTGTAGCTCCGGACCCGGAGTCGGTGCCTATACAAGGAGCTGCATATTAACTTCTGAAGAGCTGCATGTGGCTCCAGAGCCAGAGGTTGGCCACCCCTGCTCCACTGTAATAAAATAACTAAGGAGGATGTTAAACAGAATCTACTAGGGATAAACGCTTTTAAATATCAGAGGGGTAGCCGTGTTAGTCTGGATCTGTAAAAAGCGACAAAGAGTCCTGTGGCACCTTATAGACAACAGACGTATTGGAGCATAAGCTTTCGTGGGTGAATACCCACTTCGTCAGACACGAAAAGCTTATGCTCCAATACGTCTGTTAGTCTATAAGGTGCTACAGGACTCTTTGTCGCTTTTAAATAAGCAGGCCTGGATAACTTACACCTAAGAGTCCTAAAACAGATAGCTAAGGAGATCTGTCGTCCATCAACGTTAATTTTTAATAATTTTTTTAATAAATCTTGGAATACTGGGGAAGTTCCAGAAGACTGAAAGAATACTAATGCCATGCCAGTATTAAAAAAGAGCAAGTAGAATGTCCTGACTAATTATAGGCCATTTAGCCTGACATCACCCATGGGCAAAATAATGGAAGCTGGTATTGGATTCAGTCAATAAAGAGCTAAAGGATAGGAATATAATTGTCAGCATGGTTCTGTGGAAAATAGGCTTTGTCAAACAAACCTGATTTCATTCTTTGAGATAAGTTTGGCTGAGAAAGGTAACTGCCTTGGACTTGGACTTTCGTAAGGCATTTTGACTTGATACCACAAGTCAAACACAAGTTATTGGACTGAGCGTGTGGGTAACTCTGAAATTCTATGGCCGGTGTTATATAGGCGGTCAGACTAAATGATATAAGGTCCCTTCTGGCTTTATACCTCATTTTTCCCTGTACAAAGTGGATATAAACTGCTACTAAATCAGAGTGATAGCGTTTTATACCACTTTGCATAGGAGTGAAGAACTACACAAAGGTGCAAGGCTGGGAGGATCAGAATCAGATCCTCTCTTTCTGACTGGAATTGTATTGATGTCAAGTATCTAGTGCTCCATTTTAGTTAATAAAACACATTAATGAAATCAAGTACAAGTCTGTATACTTATGTCTAAACTCTCTAACAAAGGAGTTTCTTTACCTTCCTATGCTCCACAAATGTTTTTTTTTATCCAAGTTTATATGTTCATGCTTATCTGAAACAGAGTGAGTGTGCCTATATATTATTACTTGTTGATTGTTTGTCTTACTGTAGCACCTAAGAGCCCCAGTTATGGCCCAGGACTCCATTGTGTTAGGTGCTATACAAACACAGAAGACTATCCCTGCTCCAAAGTGCTTACAATCTATGTTTAAGACAAGAGGCAGCAGATGGGGGAGTACAAGGACAAGTATATGCCTACAAAACCATGACAAAGGAGAGTTTTAAGGTGGGATTTGAAGGAGGATCATGAGGTAGCTTTGAAGGTGTTTATGGGGTGCTCTTCCATGAGAGGCAGCATGGGAGAAAGCACAGAAGTGCATGTTTGAAAATTTAACAAGTAAGCAACGGAGGCTGGTGCCATTGGTAGATCAAAGGCAGGAGTCAGCATTTCAATAGTGAATGAGAGATGATAGGTAAGGTAGGGATAGGCAGTGAAAGGCCTTTGAAGGTTAAGACAAGTCGCTTGTATTTGATCCGATAGAGAAGGGGGGGCAATGGAAGGCTGCAAAGAGGAATAATGTGATCAAAGCGATGGATCTGTGCAGCAGCATTCTGAATGGAAAGGAGTGCGGCAAGATTGTATTAGTCAAGGTAAACAAAAGATGTTGCAATAATCGAGATGCGAAATGGCAGGAGTTTTAGCTTGGTGGATGGATGTTATGCAGAGAGACTTTGGCAAAATTTAGGCATAGCCTGGATGCGAGGACCTAGAGAAAGGGCTGAGTCAAAGATGATGCTCAGGTTTTGGGTCTGAGTGTCAGATCTGGTAAGTTGGTGGGGTTGTCCACCATGATCAAGAGCGGAGGTAGAAGGGAACGCTTTGGGGGAGTGACTAAGAATGGCAGTAAGTCTTCCTTCAAGCCTGTGAAAGGAAAGGCTCCTTCCACAAGTTCCAGTTATGGGGAGGGAGCATGCTCTAAACCAGTGCTTCTCAAAGCTGGTCCGCCGCTTGTTCAGGGAAAGTCCCTGGCGGTCCGGGCCGGTTTGTTTACCTGCCGCGTCTGCAGGTTTGGCCGATCGCGGCTCCCACTGGCCGCGGTTCGCCGTCCCAGGCCAATGGAGGCTGCGGGAAGCGACGCGGGCCGAGGGATGTGCTGGCCGTCCTTCCCGCAGCCCCCATTGGCCTGGAGCGGCGAACCGCGGCCAGTGGGAGCTGCGATCGGCCGAACCTGCGGACGTGGCAGGTAAACAAACCGGCCCGGACCGCCAGGGTCTTTCCCTGAACAAGTGGCGGCCTGACTGAGAAGCACTGCTCTAAAGAGTCCAAGCACAAAAAAAAGACCACAGAAACCAATGAATCCGTCATTACTGGGTACTGACCTGCACTGACCTACTGTCAACACCTGCATCCCTCCAAGCTCGAGACCTGTCTGCTCCAGGGAAGACAATTGTTCCTGTACCAGTTCTGGGGACTGAGAAAGTATCCTTGATTCCAGGGAGGTCGGGAAGTGTTTGCCCTGGGAGAGTCGAGGTTTCCACACTGTCTGGGACTCTCTACTTCCAGGGAGACTTTATCTTCTGTGCAGGGCATGCCTCAGCTGAGGCACCTCTCACCCCCTGCTCCGGCACCTCTTACCCCCAGCAACAGAATGGGCTAGACAACAGCACCTACACTCCACCCCATCCGACAGGGAAGGCAAAGCGGCTCGACCTTTTGGGCCACAAGGTCATCTCCTCAGCCAGCCTTCAATTCGAGATCTTGAATTATCAGGCATTACTTGCCAAATACGATTTCCTGTATTACAGCAAATTGGAGGACTTTGCTGAAAAACTGCCTCAACAAGACTGGGCCCCTTCTAAGCAATAATAGAGGAGGGGAAGCTGGTAGCAAGATCATTGTTTCAATCGGTGGTGGATGTGGCAGATACCTCATCACTAGAGCCCTGTAAATCCGCGGATATCTGTGGACCATTTTTGCAAATTGCAGCTTGGATGCAGATACAAATTTTGTATCCTGGCAGGCCTGTGCAGCACATGCTCATCCGAATGGAGCAGCTGTTACCTAGCCCTCAGGCTCCAGCTCGGCTCTCTGAATCGTGCAACAGCGGGCTGCAATATGTTGCAATAGCCTGCTGGGCATTCTGGGAGTTGAAGTCTCCAGCTTGCTGGGATGGAGGAGGTAAACTACAACTCCCAGAAAGGAGTGAGCCAAGTGCCATTTTGAAAGATGTGTGGTTGTACTTTGGACTAGCAGGTGCTGTGAAGAGAATAGTTGTCGCTGCTGTCTGTCCCGGCTGGGTCTGCATGCGTTAGAGCCGCCACAGCTGCATAGGGGTGTCCAAGGCCTCCACTGGGAGGGTGGTGCTGCACACAAGGCCCAGGATTGTAGCCTACCTGCCCGGAGTGGGGAAAGAGGTACATCAGGGGCAGAACAGGCGGCAGGGGAGAAGTGGGGAGCCATTGGGGGTCAGGTTTGGCACAGCCTTGCATCACTGGTGCGGGGTGACCTGTGGAGCCTTTGGTAGAGCCCTGCAAATCCGCAGATGTGGATCGAACACGGATACAAAATTTTGTATCTGCGCAGGACTCTACTCATCGCACTCCATGGCCTTGGACATAGTCATGAGGATGGAGTCGTGGCTCCTTTCCTCTGGTTTTCCCAGGGAGGTACAAGATATCATCAAAGACCTCCCTTTTGATGAATCCTATCTTTTCAACCAGAAAATGGACAGCTCTCTCCACATTCTCAAGGGTTTGAGACACTTCATTCCTTGGGTATTTATATACTTGCGCTGAAGCATAAATTCTACTGCCTGCCACCCACACACCGTTATGGAACCTCACAGTTTTTCTGTCAGTGGCCATATGGACCACCAAGGAAGCATCAAGAGACTCAAAGATCTCGTCCTCGTGCCTGTCCTCGCAACATGCCTCCTCCCAGATGCAACCCCCACAGAAGAGAGATTTCTGAGGAACCCTAGAAAGCCATCAACCACCTTGCCTGCAGCCATACAACCACCCCACCTCCTTTGGGGGTCATCTTGTATTTTTCTTACCAGCTTGGAGTGCAAAAACAATGGACCAATGGGAATAAATGTTGCCCACTATGGCTATACAGTCAAGTTCATCATGCTACCTCATTGACAGCCCCCTCCCCGATCCCATCTCAGAGACAACATTCTCACCTTAGAGTTGGACTCCTTACTGCAAAGAGTAGCGATAGAGCGGGTTCCTCCAGACTATCAAAGGATGGGGTTCTATTCAACTTACTTCCTGATACCAAAAAAGAAAGGTGGATGGAGACCAGTTCTGTATTTCCACTATCTCAGTCGCTTCATCCGCAAACCCAAGTTTCGTATGGTCACTTCAGTAGCAATCATTTCATCATTGGAAGAAGGCATGTGGTTTACAGCTCTCAATATGCTGGACACTTATTTTCACATAGACATTCATCCAGCCCACAGACGATTCCTGAGATTCATGGTTGGCCTGCATCCATTTTCAATACATGGTCTTGCCATTTGGACTCACCACTGCTCCCAGGGTCGTCTTCAAGGTTTTGTCAGTTGTATTCCTTGTATTCCCCTATCTTGGTGACTGGCTCCTAGCAGCAGAGTCCAGAGACAAAGCTCAACTTTCAACTTGCATGTTGCTTGGACTCCTTTCCTCTCTGTGTCAGCATCAACGTAGAAAAATCAACTTTGGACTCCATGCAATCCCTAGACTTTATGGGGCCTCCATCAACTCAGTCACAGCACAAGCTTACCTGCCGAGGGACAGGTTCCAGACTCTGCAGGAAGTCATAGCCCACGTAGTCAACAGTCCTAGTCAGGACTTGCCTATTCCTCCTTGGCCACATGGCCTTGTGCATATACCTCACTGCCTTCACTTGCCTCCAGCGTTGCTGCTTCCAGATGTGGCTCCAGAGAGTTTACTCACCCATGTGCCGCACCATAGACCTTTATGCTGATAGTTCTTCCATCCAGTGTTGGACAGACCCATGGCGGGTTTGCGTGGGAGTCCCCTTTCTCCCCTCCCTGTCCCTCGTAGGATGGGGAGCACACATGGGAGACCACATGACACAGGGAACACTGACTCCTGGGGAATCCAGGATGCACATCAACATTCTGGAACTCCGAGTGATAATGAGGTCATGCCAAGCATTTCTCTCATCCATCCTGTCCCATCATCTTTTTATGTCTGGCAACATTACCACTATTTACTATGTCAACAAACGGGGGACACAAAGTCAACTGCTCTATGTACAGAGGCTGTAAACCTCTGGAACTGGTGCATTGTCCACCATTTCCTGTTATTGGCAGGCTATCTCCCAAGGACTCAGAACATGATCACAGACTCGCTCAGCAGATGGTTTCTGCTTGACCATGACTGGAACTCCATCACACCGTAGTGCGTGACAATTTTGACCAACGGAGAACTCCGACCAGGGACCTCTTCGCCTCCCCAATCAACAACAAATGCAGCACATACTGCTCGTGGGGTGGTGGTATTGGTCCCCACTCTCAGGGCGATGCTCTCATACTCAGCTCGTCAGATCAGATCAATTATGCTTTCCCTCCTCTTCCACTCTTGCCATGAGTACTCCACAAGATCAGACAGGACAGGGTGACTGTCATCCTGATTGCCCCCCTGCTGGCCCAGACAGTTCTGGTTTCCCAACCTCCTCCACACGTCCACCTGTCCTCCAATTCCCATCCCCATTCTCGCCGAGCTACTGATACAGCACAACAGCAGGCTCAGACATCCCAATCTGCAGATGCTTCACATCAGCACATGGTATTTGGATGAGCATCTTCTCTAGAACGGGCGTGTTCATCAGAAGTGCAAAACATTCTCTCGAGCAGTAGGAAAGAGTCCACTAAGCGTTCCTAAAGGGCCAAGTGAAAAGGCTTAGTCTCCTGGGCCCAACAGAAGGGGCTTTCCCCAGAAGCGGTGGAGAGTCACCTCCTTTTAGACTTTTAGGTATCCTGTCCTTGTCTGACCCTCAACTCTCCCAAGGTACACCTAGCAGCAGTTAGCACCTTCCATCCCTGTGACCCCAGTGGAAGGACATTCTGTCTTTACACCCCTGCTGACTGCTAAGTTTTGGAAAGGCCTCATCACCTTCCCACCCGTGCTACCCAGTGGGACATCAATCTAGTTCTTTCGGCACTAATGAAACCACCATTCGAGCTGCTGGCTTCATGCTCTGTCCCTTCTTTCCATGAAAGTCGCCTTCCTTGTGGCTATCACTTCAGTGAGAAGGGTAGGTGAACTTGGGGCCATGATGGTAGACCCTCCTTTCACCACTTTCCATAAAGGATAGTCTCCCTGTGCCTGCATCCAAAATTTCTGCCAAATGTCATCTCTGTTTCATCTCAATCACCCCATTCACTTACCTGCTTTCTTTCTGAAGCTTCACACCTTGGAAGAGGAATGATGACTCTACTCCCTTGATGTCCATCGGGCCTTGACCTTCTACCTGCAGAGGATAAAACAGATAAGGAAATCCCCTAGACTGTTTGCCATAGCTGAAAGAGTTAAAGGTCAGGCAATCTCCACACAGAGAATCTCCAAGTGGATTTTGGGGTGCATTACACTTTGCTGTCAGTTATGAGGACTGCTTCCAGGCCCTTGAGGTGTGGGCCCATTCCATGAGAGCCCAGGCTTCGAACATGGCCTCCCTCCCTCTGGTGTTCTGTACATACCTTTGTTACACATTACGCCTTGGTGCAGGAGTCGGCGGCAGATGGCTCCTTTGGCTCCACTCAACCATTGCAACTTTGTCCTCGCATCTTCCTCTGACTTATGTATTGCTTGTTAATTACTCTCAGTGGAATACAGTACAGAAGAAGAGGAAGTTACTTACCTGTAACTGGAGGATCATTGAGATGGGTGGTCCTTATTTGTATTCCACTTTCTGCCCTCCTGCTGCTGCAGGTCTGTTGGATTTGTGGTGGAGAAGGAACTGACAATGCGGTTGTTCTGCCCCATCATTTATCATCTCGGACAAAACCATGAGGTGAGCCAAGGGTGCATGCGTGGACTAATGGACACTACTGCTTTCAAAATCTCTGCCTCTGGACGCATGGTGCACATTCATAAACCCTCAGTGGAATACAGATAGGGACCACAGCTCTCGAAGAGCCTCCAGTTACAGGTAAGTAACCTCCTCTTCCTAAAAGATACTGGAATTGCAGAAATATTCTGCGATAAGGCTACTGGTCACTTTTTTTTTTTTTTACACTTCTGTAAATTAGATTAATTTACTTGCAGCAATCTCTGTTAACCTTCTTGCTGATGCAATGAAAGGCAGTCATTAGCCATTTAAAAAGCTTAATATACCATCATGCGAAGGCTGGATGAAAGAATCATTGAGTGGTAACAAATCAGCATTCAATGAGCTTTTCATTCTGGAAGTTATGAATGAAATAGCCTCTGGAGCCTAAGTGTGTCAGCTTCTCTAGAAGTCTGAAGATACTCTGATTTGATGTACTGAAAATTACTGAGAGCAAGCAAAGTCAGTCCTTATCTCTCTCAGATGCTGACAGCAGTCTCTGTCTGATAAAGTGAAAAGTCTAATGGGACTTGCTCTTTTTTCACTAGTCTAATGGACTTATGGATGGGAAGCCATTACCTTCTCTTCAATATTTTATTTAGAAAATGGAATTTAGACTTGCACAAAATAAGGTTTTTTTTGTTTGTTTGTTTTTTCTCTCATCGAGCATAAGTTTTTTGTTTTTTTTTTAAATGGTCACAGTGAACCTACTTGAGAAGAAGGGCAACATTAGTTTAAAATTTAAAGGAGTTTTCATAACCTGGCAAAAACAGAATCCCAAATTGGGAAGCATTTCTTTCAGAAAGCTTTCACATAAGCCAAAAACATTAAATGAGGAGTGAATGACACTATCCTTAGTTTAATATGCCAAAAGAAACACTTAAATAAAGCTTAAAGACATTTCAGTACAAGAGGAAATACAACAGTTAAGACATAGCATTTACTTTGAGTCATTAGTTTATATGCTGTAGTCTAAAATACTTAGTTGCCCCAAGAGAAACTCTTGTGTTTGGAGCTGCTCTCTTATTTTTTAAATTTTATATATACAAGTGGTCAACTCCTGAGCTGGGTATTAAATCATCTTGAATAATACTATTGTTACACTAGTTGGTGAGAATTTTTGATCTTGATGTATGAATGATTCATAGGTTCACGAGTTGCTAAAATTAGTAATAAGTGTACACCATGACTAAGGCTACCATTTAGTCACCGCTGCTCAGGCGGTCCCCAGGGCCAGTCACACCGGCCACTGCGGACAGTCGAGCGGCTGGTGTGACTGTCCCCGGGGCCACCTAAGCAGCTGGCCCCAGAGCCAGCTGTTTGGGCGGTCCTGGGGTCAGCCACACTGGCCTCTGCAGAAGTCATAGAGGTCGTGCAAAGTCATGGAATCCGTGATTCCACAACTTCCGTGACAGACACGGAACCCTAATCATGAAGTAAGGCTTCTCTTAAACAACTTTTAAGAAACTCAAAAGAACACTTGATTTCACTATTGTGGGAAAAGATAGGGAGAAAAAATATGGTGCAGTGGCAATTGCCAAAAAAGAATCTAGCAGTAACTACATGGGTCATCAAAGGATATGCTGGAGGATGAGGAAGATGATTGCTTGAAAACTTCAGAGCAATTGTTCCTAACTACATATGACCTGTTCTACTTAGCACTGGTGAGGCCTCACCTGGAATACTGTATCCAGTATGGGGAGCCACACTTTAAGAAAGATGTAGACAAACTAGAGAGAGTCTAGAGGAGAGCAACAAAAATGATAAAAGATAAAATGATATCTATCTGACCTATGAGGCAAGGTTTAAAAAACAAAACAAAACCAAGCATTTTTAATCGTCGGGGAAAAAAGATTCAGGGGAGATCTGATGAGTCTTCAAATATGTTAAGGGCTATTACAAAGAGGACAGTGATAAATTTGTTCTCCATGTCCACTGAAGGTAGTACAAGAAGTAATCAGCTTAATTTTCAGCAAGGGAGATGTAGGTTAGATATTAGGAAGAAACTTTAAGGATCGCTAAGCACAGGAATAGGCTTCCAGGGGAGGTTATGGAATCCCTGTCATTGGAGCGGCGCAGTTGCAGCGGTACAGGTATGCCTCTGTAAGGTCTGTAGTGTAGACAAACTTAAAAGTTTGTGCTGAACTCGTCAAGAAATGGCTATGGAATCAGAACAGATATATATATATAATATATAATTTTTTTTAAAGTAAAATGTATTCAAATAGATAACAATTTTGAATAAAAGCTGGCTAGTTCTAAAACAAAGGGTTTTAATTTTTTTAAATAAAAGGCTTTCCACAACTTTAATTAGAAAAAGTTTTGTGAAATTTAAAAAATGAACTAACATTATTTGTATGTAAACATATTTCTTCAGGGTTTAAAATCCATACATTGTTGCATTGTGCTAATGCAAAAGGCACAGAAAGTGAAAGTATCTTGGTTGCTTTCCTCTCAGCTCTTTGGTGTAATCTAAACTCTTATCAAAAGCAACAAGAAAAGTTGTCAACAGTCAGGTTAAACATCAGCTGAGAGCTGGGAAGTTGAACCTCCAAGTCTGGATTCGGTCTCTTGCAATGTTATAATCACATCAGAAAAAACAGCTTTTTAAAAAAAGTGTACAAACATATTTTTTGTTTTTCATTTTAGCTTTAACTCTCTCATTTAATTATTTTTGTGTTTTAAAATGTACCCTTATTGTAATACATGTCTAATGTTCAGTTTAATTTTAATTGGGTTAAGAACACATACATCCTTAAAACTAGATGGCTTGTCTTGCAGATGGAAAGGCAGACTATTTTAGGACTAGGAAGGAGGAGTTAGTTTATGTGTGAAAGCTGTTGGTCTGATAAGTCTGGAGACAGAAGTTCATTATTCACAGACTACCTGACATTATCCTGGTAACAACATTTATGATAATTTGGAGGAACCATTTCTAGGGGTAAAGGATATTTCAGTCTCCATACCCACCCTGTCCTTTTTCTTTATATTGAATCTGCCAGGAATAGAATAGGGTGCCAATTGTGATGCTGTTTTTCTGTGGAATGCACAAGGAACAAAATTAAAACCAAACTTGTTTCAGGTAGGGAACTGAACGGTCTTTAGGTGGTAACTCCAGGTCATTATCAACCTGGATTAGATTTAATAGTTGTGAACCTGTGATAAAAGATGCTACATACTTGCAAATATTATTTAAATCAGTCTCTTTATTGAGATGGAAAAAAAGGGACCCTAATCTTTTCTTTCCTTGCTCATAATGGACCTAATTGTTGAGTTTGAGTTGTGTCCAGTGCAGTACCCAGCCAAGGGTGTTGTGGTAAAGGTAAAGGTAAACCACTGTAAGCCCCTCTCTTCCTATGGGGCAGTTTAACCCTGGTACAGTGTAGAGCATCCTCATGGGATCACAGGGTTCATAAATGCTTTACTTCTCCTCTGCTTAGCTGTTCGTCTTTCACTCTTGTATTAAGGTATATGCACAGATGGGGAGAGGGATATACAAGCCAAGTCACACACAGGGGACCATGGCTGGGGAGATGGCAGGCAGGGGAATAGGACTAAAATTCAAAGCTCCTCTTTGAAGTACATTTTTTTTGATGATGTCTACTTTTCAAGTTAAGTGTCCTTTTTGAATACACCACTTTTGTATTTCAGCATTATACTACATTTGAATAATCTTTTCTATGTAAAATTACAACAAAAACAAATCCCAAGTTTGTGAAACAATTTTTAATCAACAACCGTTCTCTGTAAATATCTGGCTATTGAAGAGATCATAACTCTCACTTTGCAGATTCCTAGTCTTTATATAGTTCAAGTACAGCATTTAACTACCCAGTTAATAGGCTCGTTTACCCATTTTTGAGCAAATTCTTTTTGATTTGGGGCTTGCCTATACTTACAGAGCTGCAGCTGCGCTGCTGTAGCACTTGGTGAAGATGCTACCTATGCCAACAGGAGAGCTTCTCCCATCGGCGTAGATACTCCACCTCCCTGAGCAGCGGAAGCTATTTCGATGGGAGAAGCCCTCCCGCCAACACATGCTGTTTACGCTGGGGGTTAGGTCAGTATAACTATGTTGCTCATGGTGTGGATTTTCCACACCCCTGAGCAACCTAGTTATACCGACATAAGTTGGTAATGTAAGTAATCTAACAGCAGGGGCCTTCTGATTTGAAGACAGTGTTTCATCAGTTGTCTGACTGAATGTTCTCTCCTCCCTAGAAATTAGTCTAGTTAGTTTGAAAAGACTGTTATCTAACATTGTACTTTTTCTCTTTTAGGTTTGTGGATGGAGAGCTGAATATTTGTTATAATGCTGTAGATCGTCATGTTGAGAGTGGACATGCAGACAAGATTGCTATTATCTATGATAGTCCTGTAACAAACACTAAACAGGCTATCACTTACAAAGAAGTTCTTGAACAGGTATGGTTGATGATAGAATCCTGTTTTCTAGAAACAGATAGGAAATAATGTCACATTACGTGACACGCAGATATTACAGAAATGTGTAAATTAGAAATAGCATAGCCATATGATTATCTTGCCTTTCAAACTGCATTTTATTCTTTTAGTTGTGTTCTATTCTGATTTATAAACCTCACTAATTTTACCCAATAGTGCATTGTTTCTCTCACTTCTCTTCTCCACTGCTTATTTAGGCAAAACAGCTGCTGTTCTGTTTTGACAACGTCTTAGATTTCTCTCTCTCTCTTTTTTCCCCAACCACTTCCATAGTCCATCTTGAAAAAGAAAAACAGTACAGGTCTGTCTCATCTTATGCTGGGGTTACGTTCCGCGGGCAGCGCCTAAAGAGAAAACCGCGTATAGTCAAAATTACATTGAGTGTAATGGCGGACAGAATCGCCCGCACTACAGAAACAGTATTTAAATTGTTATTTTTCTCTTTTTTTTTTGTTTTGTTTTTTTTCTTGTTTTTGCCGACCGCGTAAAGCTGAAATCGCACATGTTAAATGCGCCTAAGATGCGACAGACCTGTATAGGTAAATTTCTTTAAAGTAACTTACTGTCATCAACAAAACTACTCTTCTAGTAGTGATAGCAATAAGCTTGTGAAAAGAAGCATATATCTTGACCCAATACACCAACAAAACATCATAATTAGAATTTAAACATTAAAAGGACAGAACTCCTAAAAATGTGCCTCATCCACCAAATTCTAGATCATCATGGAAGTGAAGGTTTTTTCATGTGTTTACCTAGTAAATCAGTTAACATTGAATAATTGGTGAAAACTGGTATATGCACATGGAGATGTGTACGGTGCCAGAGAGCTGTACATATGCAGAAAATATCTGTGTTCCAAGTTCTATTAGTAGGTGTCATAGCTCCTAGTGAGGGCTTCTCCTGGTCATCCACTTGGACTGCTGTGAGGGGAATACAAGCCTCTATTGCTCTGGATCCGTGGAGCCTGTATGGTGTTCAGCCATTGCCCTAATATCAGAGTCTAAGTGCACTCTAGGGCACAGAACTTCTATCTGGCACCCCCTTTTGAGAGTTGGAATCTGCTCTCCACTTGCCTAGCCCATGACACAGTGCCGGCTGTTCAGACTCGCTGGTACTTAAACACCCCCATTTCCCAGAACTCCACCCAAAAGGTGTGAAGGTTCTGGTTTACAGTCTGTCTCAGGGGCATGCATTAGTTGTGAAGCATTCAGCACACACACACTTTGCACACTCTAACACCTTTATGCTCTTTTATACTTAATCATGGAAAGCAAAAGAGATTATACAAAACAGTAATTGTTACACCCATTCCTTTCTATCACACCTTTCCCTTGGAAATCCTTGGGGATCAACTGTATCCTGGGGGTTAGGGTGTCCCCTCATGCAGGCGATTACGTGATGGGTGGTCTCTCCCTCTTGGAGCCCTTTATCCAGCTCCTGTGACGTGATCTCACCTGCCCTATTCTTTCCCTTCCTGTCTGGTTCTCCATATTCCTGTGTGGTTGTTTTTTTAAACACCACCTGGTGACCTGCTCTCTCTTGTTCTGCTCCTGGAAGTTTCCAGTGCTCCTCCCTTCAGAGGAGTCAGCTAAACTGGATTTCCAAGGGAGCAGCTCACTCATTGTCCCAGGTGTTTGCACCTCAATAGAATCATTGTCTTAAGCACCTTTTATTGTATCTGTCTGCTGCATACCAGCTACAGGGCCTGTCCGCAACGGTGGGTCTGTATACATATAAGCACTCATGACTCAGGTGTTTTTCATAAAACAACTGTGACACTGGCAGACCAGGTGCCAGCTCATGCCAAGGACCCTAGGCCTCACTGAACACTGACAAATGCATAGCTGGAAACCAGTCTGGCTCACCTGTGTGGTGGTATTGTTAAAATGGGTATTATATTTATAGAGAGATGTTTTTAGTTTTGGATTTTATGAAATCCTTGTGAGTTGCTGCATGCATTAATCTCACTTATACTATCTGTATCACGTGTTATAAAGTAATATAAGTATTTGCTTTGTAACTACAAAAGTGGTTGCTAGGAAACTGGAAACCCCCACAGTGAGGAGAGAAGCATTAACAAGTGTGAAATGCTAGTTTACCACTGGAGGTGTCATCTCCTGCCCAAAACAGAAGGCCCATAGACCCCGGACAAACCATTATGGAACATCAGACTTTGTTGATTGCTCCCCCCAGACCCATGAAGAGGGGATGGACACAACCGCTCATCCCATCACAGTTTGAACACTGCGGGAAGGGAATAAAAAGTAAAAATCCCTGACCTGAATGATTTGTATCAGTATGCTTCTTGAAACTTGGAGGGGGTAATATTTCTAAGCAGAAGCAAGAGATCCCCAGGCTGCTTAGCTTGGATTAGCCCTAAAGGATAAATAGAGCTTGCATATTACAGCAGTTTCTATTACTGTTTGAAACCTAAGACTGTAACTCATTTATGTGTCTGTTTACCTGCTTCAACCTTGTAAAGAAGTCTAGTTTATCATAGGATTGTCTACATGTGTTGTCTTTAGTGTGAGGTCTAAGGTGAAATTGAATGGGGTAAGTGACTGATCCTTTGGGACTGGGAGTAACCTGAACATTTTTGTGATTTTTGGTATAAGGGATCATCTATCACAAAAGCAAGTTTGCCATGGCAAGATAGATTGGAGTACCCAAGGCTATGATTCCATGGTTAGGCTGCTGTAGTTCTTGAGTTCACACTTGTTACTTGGTTGGTGAGATCTAAGTATAGAACTCACAACTGATTTGGGGTTTGTGCCCTGATTCTTGACTATCTCCCATGAGGTTGGCAATCACAGTCGTGAGCCACTCCAGACAGCTTGACAACACCTTCACAATATAATCAGAATTTATAAGTTTACAGACATAACTCTGATTCATCACCGTAGGTATGAGTAATATCTAGATTGTACTATGGCAGTAGTTCTTTCTGTTTTTAAAAAGGTGTGTATGTTCTTAGAATCTTGTTCATTTGTGTTTGTTTTTGTTTTGTTTGAACCTGAGATGGATGGCCTCTGAGTGCTTGGAGTGCTGAATGCATCCTGACCTGTCTGGCAAATGACCTATATTTTTGCCTAGCTGGGAACAAATTTGAATTCTCTCTCTTAGTTAAAAATACAGGCCACTTACCAGATAGTGAGAAAAGGCTGTGTCTACTCTAGAAAAGAGTCTGGTTGAGGATCTGAAGATAGGTTCCATATTTGGGAGGATTCATGTCCACTGTGGCCTATATTTATAGCATAGCTTCCTTGCCTTGGCCAGTCAGCCCATGATGAAACCTCTATTGTAAGGGTTTTAAATATTATGGTACATTTATTTAAATGAGGAAAATACTTCGACAGTGTGGATGCTAATGTCTGACAAATTCTGTAGTTAATGTGCAGATTTGTATACAGCAATTGGTAATCAAACTGGATTTCTTGTTCCAGTACTATGTTTTAGCCATTTTGTTTTGTTCAATTATCTTTATCAGCTGTGATGAACTCTAAAGTAAACTTCAGTGAGGTAGAATGAGACTCCCACATTGTCTTAATGATTGCAATGTCCAAGATGCAATTCAGGTCACCATTGTAGTGAAATTGTTCCATGGAAAAAAGATATTTACAGCATAATTGTGTGTAGTGTTCTGAAATATGTAAATATGTTTACAAATGTGTAATATACTTGCATTAAAATAGTCCAGTTTGTGAGTTTTCTGTTACTGGCTTTAGGAAAGGAAAAATTGTGTAGTTGCAAACATTGATACACATCACAGCACTTCTCTAACCCTGTAATGAGATCTACAGAAACCCTTCATTTTTATTGATTGACTTTCACGATTTTTCAACCAACATACACTATAGCAGGGGTAGGCAACCTATGGCACGCGTGCCGAAGGCGGCACACGAGCTGATTTTCAGCGGCACTCACATTGCCCGGGTCCTGGCCACTGGTCTGGGGGGCTCTGCATTTTAATTTAATTTTAAATGAAGCTTCTTAAACATTTAAAAAATCTTATTTACTTGACATACAACAATAGTTTAGTTATATATTATAGACTTATAGAAAGAGACCTTCTAAAAATGTTAAAATGTATTACTGGCACGCGAAACCTTAAATTAGAGTGAATAAATGAAGACTCGGCACACCACTTCTGAAAGGTTGCCGACCCCTGCACTATAGTGTTGTGACTCAGCTATTCGTGTACTTCAGCATTTATTGATAAAGTATGTCTCTTGTTTGTTTTTAAATAGCTATCTTAATGATGTAATATCCCTGTGTAAATCCCATCCAGTGCACCCCCTTTGCAGTAATTTACTTTGAAAAATCATTTGAAATGCAGCTCTTTACCTTTTTGAACCTGAAATTGATGTTCAGTTTCCTAGGTTTGTGGCCGTGTATTCTGTCCAGGTCTAATTATAGCTTTGGGAGAGAACAATAGTAATAAATAATAGTATTGTAAAGAATGAGAGAGCTGCACAAATTAACTTAAACATCCTCTCCCCACATTTTCTCCTCTTTCTAACAAACCAAGTCAACAGGGAGCACTAGTTAAACAGCCCGAGTATGTAACCAAACTCACTCTGAGGTCATGGAATGCTGCCTGTAGTAGAGTCCTGTCTAAATATTGTCTTTGAATTCCGTACAGCTTATGCATGTGTTCTAATTTACACATTTTCATGCTCTTCTGTCATGTGAAGGAGAGAATGTCAGATTAATATACACTACAATTTATAAAAATACTTAGTCTACTGCTAAGCCTTTTGACGCTGTTGAGTTGGGTGTTATATAATACCTGATTTCCCTGAAATATTCTGTTTTATGCATGCTATCTTTTTGTATTTTTTTGTTTAATCTTACATTGTATTTTACTCCTGTTATATGTCTTACAAAGGACGATATTTTAACAATAAACTTATAATGGAAAACAAATCATTTCCCCATTTTGACCCATTATGCAGTGTTCCCCAAGTATTCCCCATATGTTCATTATGCATTATGTTCCCCAAGGGTCAGTCCTAGGACCAATCCTATTCAATTTATTCATAAATGATCTGGAGAAAGGGGTAAACAGTGAGGTGGCAAAGTTTGCAGATGATACTAAACTACTCAAGATAGTTAAGACCAAAGCAGATTGTGAAGAACTTCAAAAAGATCTCACAAAACTAAGTGATTGGGCAACAAAATGGCAAATGAAATTTAATGTGGATAAATGTAAAGTAATGCACATTGGAAAAAATAACCCCAACTATACATACAACATGATGGGGGCTAATTTAGCTACAACGAGTCAGGAAAAAGATCTTGGCGTCATTGTGGATAGTTCTCTAAAGATGTCCACGCAGTGTGCAGAGGCGGTCAAAAAAGCAAACAGGATGTTAGGAATCATTAAAAAGGGGATAGAGAATAAGACAGAGAATATATTATTGCCCTTATATAAATCCATGGTACGCCCACATCTCGAATACTGTGTACAGATGTGGTCTCCTCACCTCAAAAAGGATATTCTAGCACTAGAAAAGGTTCAGAAAAGGGCAACTAAAATGATTAGGGGTTTAGAGAGGGTCCCATACGAGGAGAGATTAGAGAGGCTGGGACTCTTCGGCTTGGAAAAGAGAAGACTAAGGGGGGACATGATAGAGGTATATAAAATCATGAGTGATGTTGAGAAAGTGGATAAGGAAAAGTTATTTACTTATTCCCATAATACAAGAACTAGGGGTCACCAAATGAAATTAATAGGCAGCAGGTTTAAAACAAATAAAAGGAAGTTCTTCTTCACGCAGCGCACAGTCAACTTGTGGAACTCCTTACCTGAGGAGGTTGTGAAGGCTAGGACTATAACAATGTTTAAAAGGGGACTGGATAAATTCATGGTGGCTAAGTCCATAAATGGCTATTAGCCAGGATGGGTAAGAATGGTGTCCCTAGCCTCTGTTCGTCAGAGGATGGAGATGGATGGCAGGAGAGAGATCACTTGATCATTGCCTGTTAGGTTCACTCCCTCTGGGGCACCTGGCATTGGCCACTGTCGGTAGACAGATACTGGGCTAGATGGACCTTTGGTCTGACCCGGTACGGCTTTTCTTATGTTACCAACCCCCTTGTTTTAAAAATCAAGAGATTTGGTATATAAATCATTACTATTTTTTTCAAACATAAACCTGTGTGTATGTGTGTATATATAGACAGTTGGCTTATAAACCTCATTAGTGGCTTATTTAATTTCTAACAGGTCAGCGCTCTTTACAAAAACAATATTACTGCATCCGAAAATGCTTTACCAAAACCTTTTTAAAAATCCTACCTGTTATCATCCCCATGTTGCTATGAATCTCAGTTTAAGGTTACAATGACAGTGATTGGGATGACGACATCTGCTGGAGTGCTGTGCATTTAGCAATTTCCGGTAGCTGTTGGGAAGGTTTCAGTGCATGGCAGGCCAGAACATTTGTTTTTGTTACAAGTAAAAGAGAGGACTTTGCTGCACATTCTAGATCAAAAATGGTTGTTTCTCTCTGCATTAGGGAGAATACACGCTCTACGCTAGCCTGATCATAAGGGAGAATCAGAAGCGTAGCAATCAATTTCAAAAGAGCTGGATACCACTTTTCTTGTGTCCCCATTTTGTTAAGATCCAGGACTTGTCCCCCCGCCCCTCCACTCATTCAGTTTTGTTACCCCTGTCTGGAAATCAGGCAGTTCAGAACCTACTTGATACTGGTTCCACTCATACACAAATTGTTTGTTTTTTCACCCTCAGATTTCATTGCAGATGGAAATCATGTCAGTAGATGAAGAATTGTATCTTCATCATAATACAGTTATTTAGGCAGATGTAGCAGTCCCAATGCCTGAAGAATGTTATCTGTTAGTGGTAATTTTTTCATATAACTTGACTGCTGTTTTATCCGACTTAAAACAGTTATTTTTTCCTATCATGACATTGGCAGAGTCAGAAGAGAAACCAGTAACATTCTCCCATGGAATGTGGTGGTTAGCAAAAAACAGAATTTATTGCACTTAACAGGTTTTCTGCATTTACTATGTTAAATATTTCCATGGCCAAGAGGTCTGTTTTCACAACTTTAAGAGTCTGATGAAAGTACCTAGTCATACTGCAAACCTCCTTGCCATTGCAAACATCATTACTGTCATCCACCATTAAAGTGATTGGACTTGTTTCCCCAACTGATTCAGAATGGTGGTCGGAAAGCGCTTTTATTATTGCAGTGGCTTTTGTTCACCCACCGGGAAATTCTTTTGCAATGTTTGAATTGGGAAACACCAACTTGATGATCTTTTTTTTTTTAAATGATCTGCAAATGCAGTCAGTCGGTAATCCATATTTTGCAATGGCTTGGCAAAAAAATACTTCAGCATTTGTAATCTTCTGACCTTTTCATGATAGGAAAAAATAACAATGTTTTTAAGTGCCATAAAACAGCAGTCAATTCCATGTACAGGGGTGCTAGAACAATTTTTATAGTGGGGGTGATGAGAGCCATTGAACCAAACAGTAAACATTGTATATACTGGAAACCACTTCAAGCCAGGGTGTGTGACAGCACCTTCAGTTCCAGCACTTATGTCTGTGTACTGTCTGCCTTGTGTTTCCCACATTGCACATCTTGCAGTGAAGGATGCTGTTAAAGCAATCTCAAAACCAGCAGAAGATCTGCTCGTGGACATTTTTTATTATTGTAATGGTAGCACAAAACGAAAAGAGGAGTACAAGCAATACCAGCACTGGTGTGATGCAGACGAGCTTCAACTAATAAGACAAGGTGGAACAGGGTGGCTCAGTCTCGGCCAAGCAGTAGCAAGATGTAATAACCAGTGGGAGCCCCTTAAAGCCTATTTTGGAAGGTGACTTGTCATTAAAGTGACAGATGCCAGTACCATAGACTAAAGATTTTAGTACACCTCTACCTTGATATAACGCTGTCCTCGGGAGCCAAAAAATCTTACTGCGTTATAGGTGAAACCGCTTTGAACTTGCTTTGATCCACCGGAGTGCGCAGCCACGCCCCCCCGGAGCACTGCTTTACTGCGTTATATCCAAATTCGTGTTATATCAGGTCGCGTTATATCGAGGTAGCGGTGTATCTATTAAAAAAAATTTGGTAAGAGCCTCGCTATGGAAAGATTAATGGATTAAATAGTTGAATATTTTTATACTGAGATTGAGAGTCTTGAATCAAAAAAGAGAGAGGGACGGAAATGGAGGAGAGATTAGGAGGAAATGAAGACAAGAAGTTTTATCTCAGGAGTGTTAGAAGCTAAGTCAAAAATATCTGCCCAGTATTAAGGTACTGGTAGGAAGAAGTAAGAAAAAAAAAAAAAGATAAGGGAGAGATAAAAGTGCCACTAGAAACTGGCCTTATTCATTGTGTTGCTATGTAAAAATTGAGTGATGCCTTGAAGAAATATAAAACTTGCTGCTTCTGTTCAGGTTTTATTTCCTAATCTTTAGGACATCAAGTAAACTGCATTGTCTGGCTAAGCCTGAAGTAGGATAGGAGAAACTGGATGTGGTTTTAATTAGGTCCCGACTTTATTTTTAAATGTTTGGGAGTACCCAGCAGATAAGTTGACAGTGCAGGTAATTCCATAATCATTTCAGTATATACCTGGGGGCTTCCATGAGCCCTCCTGCTTAGCCATCCTGGCCCCCAGCCAATCTGCTGCTGTGACCTCACCATCTCTCCCCTCCCAACTCAAATGAGGGTTCAGGGGGATTGGCCCCCTGAAATACCAGTCATAGTAGCCCCCTCCTCCCTCTTTCTGCTCCTTTAAAGAATACTGCCTTTAAATCCTTTACCAATCCATTTTATCTGATCACCGTGTGCCTTCTCTATGATGTACCTGCTCTGGATATTCGCAATGGGTTGCGACATCATAGCCTAATTCCAGTTTCATGTTCACCCCACTAAGCCCCCCAGAATCCACTGTGGGGAAGGCATAAAACCCCCACTTTGCCTTGGCCAATCTGGCAGTGAGGGAAAAATTTCCTTCCCAGCTCCCTCAAGAAAGGAGCAACTAGCACAGTGCCCACAGCGGATCTTGACAAAACCCAGTATTTCACCACTTCCAGGAGGGTGTGACCGGAGTCCTGGGGAGCTGCACTGAGGTCACTCAATTAGGGTGAACTGCAAAGAATGGGGCAGACAATCCCCAAAGCTGGTGGATATTCCAATACTTAGATTTTCCAAGACAGCACAAAACAGCTTCTATAATACCTCTCTGGTTACCCAGAAGCCAACAACATAGTTCCCTTAAAGTAACCCAGCCTTAGGCCTCCACCCAGACGCCCAAGTCAAATATGACAAGGATTACTGAACATCTTATTCATCGTATAAGAAAGTTCTACCAATCCCAAAGGATTGGACACATTACCTCCTAGGTTAATGAATATTTCAGATCTTACCCAAATGCACACTTACAGCCAATTCTTATTAACTAAACTAAAATTTATTAAAAAAGAGCGTGAGTATTGGTTAAAAGATCAGTATACATACAGATATGAGTACAGTTCTAAGATTAGATTCATAATAGAGATGGTGAGCTTCATAGATTCAGAGTTCTTTCAGAATTGGTCCATATGTTATAATCCAATGTTCATATTCAGAGTGAATCCAGATTAGGACTGGAGATCTCATTCTTACGACTTAAGCTTTCCCTGAATGAAGCATCAAACAAATCTGAGATAAAAAGGATATGGGAAAACTTCTTCAGAACTTTTAACAAAGAAATGAAAATGTCATTTTACCCAGTTATTTTTTTCTTTTAAAAAGAGTGATTGCTTGAATGTTTCAGGATTGCCATACCGATCTTCAGAGCCAAATAAGCCTGCTCCATAGTGTTCTGCATTTTTCTAGGCTTCTACAGTCGAGTAAAATGCTTCTGTGGATATTGTGACCTAAATTCTGGCTGTGTTTGTGGGGGGGATGAGAGAGAGGGTGCAAAGAGTATTCTCACAGTTGTGCTGCTGTGCAACAGCTCAGGGACCAGCCATAGTATGGCTGAGGCATACAGGTACTGTACTAGTCTACTGTCTTCAGTGACAGTCATCTCTCCAGAGGGTGCAGACCAAACATAACTGGGTACATGTGGCAAATATGGTGGGATTCCTGCTACGACATGCCCCCTTCTCCTCATCATAGGTTTGTGCTTTACAATGCTTCAATAAAGGTCCCAAACTGTCTAGATTGTAATTTTTTTACATATAAAAACCTATGTTGAAAGACTTCTAAGGTTGAAAAGTCAAGCACTCAAAAGGTAGGAAATGCTGGAATTAAGCTTGTGTGTGCATTACGATAGTCTTTAATAACAAGATCACAGGCTTTATTTTGCACAGGACCCCTACTTCAGGATGCATCCTGCTTACTAATTGGATAATTAGTTGATATTTCTTTTTATCCTCATTCAGTGTGTAGCCCCCTATTTATGTACTGCACACCACCTAACCCCCGCACTGAATACAGATTAAATGTCATTAATTGCCTCTTGGGCTGCTTTATTGTGCTCATTCCCATTGAATGAGTGCTTCTCAAGCAGTGATTACAAGGATTAATCTTCACAAGACCTGTGAGGTGAGTTGGTGGTATTATCACTGTTTTACAGTTACAGTTTGGTAGAGTTGTAAGCAACTGAAAACGTGGTCTTATAATCGAAAGTATTAGAAAACGCCACCTATAATTAATTTTCTCAAGAGTCCCACCTAAAATCTTCTGTGAATACCAGATTATTTGGCTAGCAAAATGGCAGGTGAAATTCAGAGTTGGTAAATGCAAAATAATGCACATTGGAAAACATAATCACAACTAAATTAGCTGTTACCACTCAAGAAAGATCTTGGAGTCGTCATGCGTAGTTCTCTGAAAATGTGTGGTAGCAGTCAAAAAAGCTAACCGTGTTTGGAATCATTAGGAGAGGGATAGATGATAAGACAGAAAATATTATAAGGCCTCTATATAAATCTATGGTATATCCACACCTTGAATACTACAGGCAGTTCTGGTCTCCCCATCTCAAAAAATATTAGAATTGGAAAAGGTACAGAGAAGGGCAACAACAATGATTAGGTGTATGGAATAGTTTCCATGAGGAGAGATTAAAAAAGGCTGGGACTGTTCAACATTGAAAAGAGAGGATTAAGAGGGGGGATATGATCTATAAAATCATGAATGCTGTAGAGAAAGTGAATAGGGTAGTGATATTTACCCCTTTGCAAGGCACAAGAACCAAGGATCAGTTAATGAAATTAATAGGCAGATTTAAAACAAACAAAAAGGAAGTACTTCACACAATACATAGTCAACTTGTAGTACTCATCGCAGGGGATATTGTGAAGGCTGAAAATATAACTGGTTTCAAAAAAGAATTAGATCAGTTCATGGAGGATAGGTCCATTAATGGCTATTAGCCACAATGATTAGGGGACTCATCCTCATGCTGTGGCTGTCCCTAAACCTCTGACTGCTGGGACTGGATGACAGGAGATGGATCATTGGATAATTACCCTGTTTGTTTGAAGCATCTGGCACTGGCTCTGGTCGGAAAACAAGATACTGGGCTAGATGGACCATTGGTCTGACCAAACATTATGTTCTTACCAGTTGTCATACATTTATCAGTGCCAACGACTGCATTGCTCTTTAATAGTGCATCTCCGATTTTCACAGTGTATTAATGGTGTGGAGTTAGTTATATCTAGAATGATAGAGACAATCCTTTCAAGATTAACCACTAAAGTTAACCCCCCCATTAAAAACCAATAAACCAAGATAAAGATGCCTACCTGTTTCTGGTTAGCATATGTAGCAGAGTGGACACCCGCTGCTGCCTGGAAGGGCTTGAAAGTAGCCCTGGAGAGGGCTGCAGCTCTAAAAGCTGGGCTGATTGGGGAAGTGGCCACAGCTGGGCCACAGCTGGCCTGTATAAAAAGGCTGGGAGCCAGGAGCTCAGCCTCTCTCTCTGAATTCAGAGAGAGAAGGGCCTGGCTGCAGGGGGCTAGAGACAGAATACCTGAGTAGAGCAGGGCTGGGGAGCTCTAGTCTGGAAAGCCCCAGGCTGTGGCCTAGCAGAAGGCCAAGGGGTACTGAGGGTTGCAGAGGGCAGCCCAGGGGTAGGCTAAGGCTGCAGGTCCAAACCCAACCTTGCCAGTGATGAGTAGGCTGATACTGCAGTCTGCCCCAGGGCGTGGGGCTAGTTGGTGACTGGCAGTAGCCTTATACTGAGGTGAGGTGGGGATAGTGGTTTGGGGGTTCCCCAAGGAGGGGAGACCCAGATCGGTGGGGTACTGCCAGGGGGCAGCACCCCAGTTAAAGGGGCACCGGGGTTCAGGGAGGGACACGGGGGCCAGAGGACAGGTGGATCACCGGCCTGCAGAGGGTGCTCCAAGGCTGGAAGAGCTAATTCCCAGAGATGACCAGCAGGAGGCGCTGCCAGGGTGAGTCTGCTCCTCTACAGCATACTATATTAATTATCCTCAACAATCCTTGTAGCTGGGGATAATGAATACCTAGCACTTAGTGGTTTCTTTTATACTGTACAAAGAATTGTGTAAACATTAATAAATCCTTACTATAACCTCTCAGTACTATGTGCCTCACGAGGGTAAATAATTTGCTCATGAACGTACAAGTCACTGGCAGGGTCAGAATTAGATTTCAGGAGTGCCTGACTTTCAGTCTGATGCTCAGCCCGTTAAACCTGTCTACATGCCTAAATAATCTGGAGGTGGGAGGAAAAAGTGATCTCTGAAATTAAATGGATCACAAGGATGTTGAGACAGAGACAATGTGGAAGAACTCTTATCCAAAGGATTTAGAAATTAGAGAATACAGAAAATTGAGAAAATATTTGGTATCTTCTCTATTGACTTGTGCCCCCACTTTGCTACGTTTTAATGAAACTTGGATTATGAACAATTCTGATACTTTCCTGGCTTTTTTCATATCCGTTTAGTTTAGTAAAATAAACCTGGCCTGCAAACATGGTCTTATTTTGTATGTCTTACATAGAATTTTTTTAGTTAATTGTAACAGCAATATGAGTAGCTAATTAAAATGAAATTGCTCGAGTATTTGAAAAATCTTTTCTTAGTTTTTTTTTCTTTGTTCTACTTTGTAAAGCCACTAATGCCAATATTTTTTGATCAGTTTTTTCATCTTTACAGAAGATGCTGCTGCATTCTCTATTTTTTTTCTAATCTGGACTAAATTCATTGACCTTGTACTGGATCTTTAATTTTATGTAGCATTCCTGTGGCTTAAAATGAAAAGCAGCATTAATTTTTAAGTAAACTGTACCAGTGATTCATGGTGAGATCAATGATAAAATGGTAAAGTATGTTGTCCAATTATTGTCTAATATTGACTGTGTTCCTTTTTGTGAGATGCCACCTAAACTGGAAAAGCAATTAATCTGTTTATTGAGGTGCTTGCTTTATACATCTCTTTATCGTTAACTTGAAAATTTTGCCTATACAGGTCTCCAAGTTAGCTGATGTTATGGTGAAATGCGGTGTGAAGAAAGGAGATTGTGTTGTCATCTACATGCCCATGATTCCACAGACAATGTATACCATGCTGGCATGCGCAAGAATAGGAGCCATACATAGCCTCATTTTTGGTGGATTTGCATCTAAAGAGCTTTCAAGTCGCATTGATCATGCAAAGGTAACAAACATTTAGAAAAACAAAGCCCATTGTAAATTACAGAAAATAATTAATTGCAGATGAATTGCTTTTTCCAGTGATTGTTATATTTCCCCTTTTATGGTAAATAGCCCTGTTTTGTTGACAGTACATAGTCTCATAATGCAGACAGATCCTTATGCAGAGTGTTATATTTTTATAGCAGATACTGAGTTTTAACTTTTTGACCTTTAAAAGTATGACTTTTTATCATGCTGCTCTCTATGCTTAGAACAAACATCCTCCAGTGTGACAACCATTCTACACTCCAAAATCTCGGCTTGAAACCCACTTTTCACCCAGCCTTCCCTTAATTGTCTAAGATTCTGCAAACTGCCAACCTTGTACTTCTCCCTTTTTTGTTTGTTTTCCATCTGTCCATATTATGTTGTGAGCTATTCCGCTGCAGTACACTATCCGTTCAAGTACACTATGCGGTTATAAAGTCTCATGCATGTCTGACACTATATACTGTAAGTAATACCTAGCAATTTCTATTAGAAATGAATAGTGCTGCTCAGTTTTTTTTAAATTCTGATGATTTATGTTGTGGGAATTACAGTTGGAAAAGAGAGGGGGCAATCAGAACAATTTCTTGAAATTTTACTTCTTCTTTTTCAGCAAGCTAGAGGAATGAATTTTTAGCCTCGGATGCTACTGATTGGCAAAATTATGTGGTGAAAAGAACCAAGTAGGAGTGCAAAACCTTAAGGTCAATTTATATAATAGCACAGAGATAGCATTTTTCATTTTCATAGTACTTTGCAAATATTAGCTAATTAATCCTAATGGTCCTTCTCTCAAAAAGAGAACACAGTATATAATTATCCCTATTTTACAGATGAGAAAACAGAGGGAGGTTAAGTGATTTATCCAAGGCCACACAGCAAGTCTGTGGCAAACCAGGCATAGAACTAGGAGCTGCATGCCCAGGGTTCTGTGCTAGATTATGCTGTCATTTGTTTTAAATTTGAAAGGCGAATCTAATTGAACTATGTTTTATTCTCTTGATGAATTTTGCTTTAGCTAGCTTGCATGTTGAACAAACTGATGTGTAATGAAAGGGTAAGACAAGGTGAGCCACATTCATACTGAAATTTCAAGTTTTGTCCAGATTTCAGAACTCCGTACAACTTTTTAAAAATTTAGTACAAATTCTATTAGGACTATTTTAAAGCATATGCCTTTAAATAATTGTGCAGTAGTTGGCACTGTGCTGAACTCAAAGTTAGTAAGATATTCTTTAGCAATTGCCCTAGTTAGTACTATAATTTGTGCTTATTGAACATTGAGGTACCAAACCTCATGTTGGTTTGATATGGTAGAAAGCGTTGCATCTTTGGAACAGAGATCAATCTGTGAGAAGTTCTTTTGGAAGAAAGGTCACAATTTAGATCTTGTCAAAAGACCCCAAATGTAAGTAATAACAAGAACTTTGTATTGGCTATAGAAAAGTACAGATATAGTACCAGTTTGCCTTAATTTGTCTTGAATTTTAAATAGCTCTGGGAATGCTGCATAGACCATGATGATTGTTAGTCTTCTCAGATATTGACTGTGCTATAGACATAAGTCAATTGAGATGAAGTGATATGGAATGGGAGTACAGGCATTTGTTGTGACCTCATCTCACTTGAAGTGGAGCATATATATACTTTTTTTTTCTGAAGGCCATTAAATGTCTGTTAGATCTAAACACACTATTTGTTTAGGCATCTTATTTTAATACTTTTAAATTTTTCAAGGGAAAACTGCAAGGACACTTCAAATATGATGTGGTCGGATGTACAGCTTACAGATGCTGTGCTTTAAGTCACTGAAGCCTCTTGAGGTATGTCTACATTGCAATTAAACACCCATAGCTGGCCCATGTCAGCTGACTCCCGCTAAGAGTCTGTTTAATTGCGGTATAGACATTCAGATGCAGTTTTTCATTTTCAACCCATTTTAGCATGAAATGGGATCTTCACTGTGTCTCAGAGAAGCTTCTTCCAAAAATGGGTTGCTATCACCTGATGGACACCGGAAAGAACAGACCAAAAATAGTACTTGAACAAAACCCCTGTCCCAAAATCATCATCTTTCCTGTCACAGCTAGGGGCACAGGGACTGGGTGCCAGTAGAGAGCAGATTCCAGTCACTGAATGTCAGCAATCAGGGCCTGCAGCAGAGCTAGTCTCTAGGCAACCTCATCAGTACAGCTGGGCTGCAGCAGGCTGCCTGACTGGCCCCATTCCCTGATTGGCTAGAGAGGCCAGTAGGCCAGCTTTTAGGCCAATAGCAGTTCGTTGGCTGTTCAAAGCTCGTGTCTGTCAGTGTGACTGCTTCTGTATTATCTTCCTGCCTTGCATTCAGCCTTGCCTCGGTCCTGCCACTACCTTGAACCCCTCTTTGCCTGCTTTCCTGCTTCCTCCAGCTTCTGACCTCTGGTTTGACCCTTGGCTCCAGCTTCTGCCTCTGCTTCTGCCCCTAGTCCTGGGGTCTAACATTGGTCCTGATGCCTGACCACTAGGCTAGCCTGCCCTCCTGCTGGTTGCCTGACACTGCTATACAGACCTACCAGCAGCGGGGGGGTTGCCACTACTCTCCTCCTTGCATCATGAGTTCCTCAGCTCTGCTCCACCAGGCCACAGGGGGATTGGAGTGACCTGTTCCTGGCCCAGGGGCAGGAGCAGGCTATGTCTGGCAAGTGAAGTGGAAGGGACTCTGTGGCTTGGGGCTCCTCTCCAGGTGGTGATGCATTTCCGGGCCTACCTACTCACAGGGGCTATTACAGGGAAAGAGAGTGCCTGGGCACTCATGGGGAGGAGCAGGCACGGGGAGGGGGTTTCCAGGGCCAGCTATTCACAGGGGCACTTATGGTTTAAAATAAACAAAAGGAATTACTTCTTCACATCAAACTGTGGAACTTGTTGCCAGGGGATATTGTGAACTATAACGAGGTTCAAAAAAGCACTGGATAAGTTCGTGGAGGATAGGTCTGTCAATGGCTATTAGCCAAAATGGTCAAGGATGCAACCCCATGCTCTGGGTTTCCCTAGCCTCTGACTGCCAGAAGCTGGGAGTGGATGACTCGGCATGGATCAGTAGGTGATTGCCTCTTCCATTCATTTCCTCTGAAGCATCTGGCATTGGCCCTTGTCAGAAGACAGGATACTGGGTTAGATGGACCTTTGGTCTGACCCAGTATGGCTGTTTTTATGTTGGGGGTGGGGCTGGGGGAAGGGAGGTGCCTTACATTCCTGGGGGAGCTGGTCAGGAGGGGCACCACTACTCATGAGTGCAGCCTCTTGTTCCCTGTGGCCTATCTGTGCAGCAGTTGGCTGTCTTGTCAGGCTCCCTGCCTGTCTCACTCCCTCACTGTGCAGCGGCAGCAGCCACCAACAGGGCAATTTAACCTTCCCTGCACAGGCATGCTGAGGAGGTCTGTGGGGTCTCCGAGGAGGGAGCCGTGTCCAGAGAATTCAAGCAGGGACAAAGTCAGAGTAGAAATTAGAGGATTGGGCCAAAAGAAACCTGATGAGGTTCAACAAGGACAAGTGCAGAGTCCTGCACTTAGGACGGAAGAATCCCATGCGCTGCTACAGACTAGGGACCGAATGGCTAAGCAGCAGTGCTGTAGAAAAGGACCTAGGGGTTACAGTGGACGAGAAGCTGGATATGAGTCGACAGTGTGCCCTTGTTGCCAAGAAGGCTAATGGCATTTTGGGCTGTATAAGTAGGGGCATTGCCAGCAGATTGAGGGATGTGATCATTCCCCTCTGTTCGACATTGGTGAGGCCTCGTCTGGAGTACTGTGTCCAGTTTTGGGCCCCGCACTACAAGAAGGATGTGGAAAAATTGGAAAGAGTCTAGTGGAGGGCAACAAAAAAGATTAGGGGGCTGGAGCACATGACTAATGAGAAGAGGCTGAAGGAACTGGGATTGTTTAGTCTGCAGAAGAGAAGAATGAGGGGGGATTTGATAGCTGCTTTCAACTACCTGAAAGGGGGTTCCAAAGAGGATGGATCTAGACTGTTCACAGTGGTACCAGATGACAGAACAAGGAGTCGTGGTCTCAAGTTGCAGTGGGGGAGGGTTAGGTTGGATATTAGGAAAAACTTTTTCACTAGGAGGGTGGTGAAGCACTGGAATGGGTTACCTAGGGAGGTGGTGGAATCTCCTTCCTTAGAGGTTTTTAAGGTCAGGCTTGACAAAGCCCTGGCTGGGATGATTTAGTTGGGAATTGGTCCTGCTTTGAGCAGGGGGTTGGACTAGATGACCTCCTGAGGTCCCTTCCAACCCTGATATTCTATGATTCTAGAAACCGGAAAAATACAAATACTGGGTTTTTCAAAACCCAGGAATTTTCCAGAGGTTTTTGGTGGAAAAAACAAAAATAAGGGGCCCGATTTATTCTGAACAAGATACTGTTCTTGCACACAGATACATCTATAAATGGCTACTCCTGATTATTATCATGGTGATCGGACCATTTGTGTGACTAGGCACTAAGATGATGAGCCTGGCACTTAAGGGACATGGTTGCCTCAGAATAATGGCAGCCCAATCTTATGTTTAAAGACTATTTATTTATTTTTTGTAATACATGTTTTTTAAAAAGTCCACTCTTCCATAGATTTAAAAAGCAACTGTATATACCTTTATTACTCACTCTTATGGTATGATTAAGGCTAAGATTGTCAGATACTTTTAGTAAAAGTCCAGACAGGTCATGGGCAATCAAGAAAAATTAATTGGAGCCGTTGGCATGTCCGTGACTTTTACTAAAAACATCCGTGACAAAGTGGGGAGCTACAGAGTCCCCACACCACTGGCAGCGGCCGGGCAGCTTCAGGGGCCTCGACTCGGAGCTCCAGGGGGTCCCTGCCACCTGTGGTGGCTGGGAGCTGTGGGGTCCCCCCGCTACCTGCAGCAGCCAGGAGCTGCAGGGCGGGTCCCTGCTGCCCATGGTGGCTTGGAGCTGCAGGGGGCCCCGCCACCTCAGGCCATGTGGGTACTCTCAACTCCCGGCCACTGCTGGTGGTGGGGGGACCCTGAGGCTCCCAGCCGCCACGGGCTGAAGTCAGAGGTCTCACGGATTCTGTGACTTCTGCAATCTCCATGACAAAATCATAGCCTTAAGTATGATTATCTGCTTTTATGTAGAATGTTACAGAATACCTGACTGCAACTCCTCTTCAGTCCTATCTCATATGGAGTATATGCCCACACAGTGGCAGCTAGTCCGGCTAGTAAAACTATGTAAACATTAGTCTTCCCTCCTGCCCCCCCGCCCTTAAAATTTCCCGCCATTGCGCTACCACCAATGCAGCTCCACTAGTGGAAGCAACAGAGGGCGTGTAGTATTGCCAGTCCCAAATTACGAGTCAGATCCACAAAATCATGAGCTTCTTAATGTGAGGGTTGTGTTCATTGGTCTTCTGTTTTCTAATCCTTTAGATCATTCTCTATTCATGTTTTCATGCTGTTCTCCACATCCATGAGGGCTAGAAACTTACTAAAAAAAATAAAGCTGACATGCTCATGTGACAACTTTACTCCAGAACAACAAATAATCACAAGTCTTATGGTAAAAGTGCTTAGTGTAGCTCAGATAGTAGTAGCAGTAGTAAAGTCCATTTATGTCTGAATAGTGGTGACGGCATAGAATTTTCAGAAGCCTTTTTGAGGCATTCTAACTTTGCACACTCAGCAGCTGACTTCCCAATGATCTGCCACACACCATCCATCTCCTTGCTGGTCATCCCCTACTATGATGACCTAACACTATTCCTTCCATAATAACTTCCTTGCATTATTTCTGTTTCTATGCCTGATGTGACCAAAGTACATAAGTTTGTGCCTGTTGATTTCTGAGAGCAGATTCTACTTCTCTTCAGTAATATTTTTAAAATAAGCATTTGTTCTCTTCCATCCAGGAGATGCACAAGTGTGGTGCTAGCAAAGACATCTTAAAGACTTTAGTTTTCTTCTTGTCAGCAGTATTAGTTTCCAAGGAATCCCATCCATAAGTTGTTACGAAAAAAATAAGCTTTTTATTTTTCTCATAGCAACTTATGGATGTGAATTCTGGGAAACTAATGCTGCTGACAAGAAGAAAATCGAAGCTTTTGAAATATGTTAGAACAGATGCTGGATTTCAATCATTGTCTCATTTAATCTGTCTGAGAGCAGATATGGATGACAAGATGGTTAAAGCACTGGTGCCGTCTGATGCCCTGTCTGTACTAATGCTGCCATTTGTGTAATATATATTACAAACCCATACATCATAACACATTGCATAAATATTTTAAAAAAATAAAGTAAGCTTGAAGGTTATGAAACTTTCAAATTTTGATTTTTTTTTTTAAGAAAAATGATTTTATTCAATTTTAAAAATCTTGATTATCTGTGAAAGTCCAGAGACAAATTGGACAGCAGGAAGGCAAGATGGGATGCATTGGGGACAAGCAGGAATGTGTGTAGCCTACGCTGAAGGTAGTAAATGGGGATTTCAGAGGGAAGAAGGTTTGCATATCCCTCTCACCTCAACATCAGAAAGCAGGACTTATTCTGTTATTGAGGTTATTCTGGTCAAAAAGAGAGATGACAAATGCTGAACTTATTTTTTTTAAAAAGCTCATTTAAAAAAGATTTTTAAAATTTTTAACTCAAACTAATTAATGAATTTCCTTTACTAACAAATTTGGAGATGGTACACTGTATTATTCATACATAAGAAAGCTATTAAATTCCCATTCTAAGTTCAAAGCTCAACTCATCTGTAACTATAGAGTTGGTGCCACTGCCTCCATCATGAGATTTCTGGTAATATACACAATAAACTAGCTTGGTCAGATTGTGACATTGCATAATATAAACTAAGAGCACTCTTGTGCTTGCAGTTTTTCAGAGGAGAGAAGATTGGTTCTGTTCTAAATAAGATGAGTCTGACTATTAGTTGACTTTTATTTCTTGGAATAGGACTAATATAAATTTGGTTTAGTTAATTTTTGGAGGCAGGGTATTGGAAGTTATGTCAAAACATTTTGTATATTGTTGTAAAGTCAGAGGTGCCCTGACTTTAAATTGTGCAGTTTTATGTTCTCACTACCAGTGTAAATGACGTCATCTAAACAATCATTTAAAAAAATATAGAAACTTGTATGTGTGAAAAGTACAATTTTCTCTTAGAAATGAAGTAAATGTGTGTATTATGTGTAAGGGCTTTATTTACTGAATAATTTATGGCAAACATTTTTAATATACTATGATCCTCTTTACTTTAGCCCAAACTTGTTGTAACTGCAACTTTTGGGATAGAACCAGGAAGGAGAGTGGAATACATGCCGCTTCTAGAAAGAGCACTGGAGATGATACAGCACCAACCTGAGAAAGTTCTCCTATACAGTCGACCTCACTTGGTAAACTTATAGTTGTTCTTGCTTATTAACTTTTTACGTGTCTTCTTGGTGTCTTTTTTTTTTCTTAATCAAATATGTTTTACTGTGCATTTTAATTGAGCTCTTTCGTGTCAGGAGATTTAAATAACTTTTAATTAGCTAGTAGAGGTTCTGTGTCTGAGAGATTAGGTATACTAGCTTTGTTCAAGGTATCCATATGGGAGACTGGATGCTGAATATCTTTTGAGCCACTGTCTTTTATTCCATCTGATTAAATTTCATTGAATATTTCCATGTTTCTTGGTGTATAGGGAACTGTTCCTCTAGTCTCAGGTCGTGACCTTGATTGGGATGAAGAAATAGCAAAAGCCAAGCCTCATGATTGTGTTGCTGTTCGTTCAGATCATCCACTTTACATTCTTTATACGTCAGGAACGACTGGCTTGCCCAAGGTAGGGTACTATCTTTAGTATAAATATCTGTGACCAAACTATTTTCTGTTTCATATCAGAGAGCATTTAATTAAAAGGCTGAAAATGTTTGCCAAAGCTCACCTCAATGAATGATAAGCATTGTTAGAACTGCTTTGATCTCATTTACTTGCATTTCATTACTTTAACTTTTTAAGATTTAAAGTTCATTGTCTTCCAGTAAATCATATTAGTGGATCTGAATGAGAATGATATAAAATAAAATGCATTCTAATCTAAATGTTTGTTTAATATAAATTCTTTTGGAGAAGGGACATATTTCTTATTTATGTATGCACCCTATATATTAGCAGTGTGATATGTTTATATAATAATTTAGTGATAGGTTGGTCAACAGTGTTTACTTTGTGATCACTTGTTTGTTTTATACTGAATAAAGGAGGATCAGATAATAGTCCATGAATTTTAACTGGAATCAGGGTGTAATGTTGACTAGTTCCATCTTCATATGCTTTTTTTTTTTTTTTTAAATGGAGGAAGTTGAGATTGAATAAGGTTAGACAACTAAGGCAGCATATGCTTTGAAGATTTTAGCTTTTCAAATTCAGTCAGTTATGTATCTTTAGAAGAATTCTGATATGCTGAGCAGAACACAGAATGCCCCAAACTTTTTTCTTGGCTACTTTATTGCTATATTAACATTTTTTTTCCTGTGTTCATTTGTATATTTTTTTCCAATTTTCCCTCCACCCAGCCCCCAGGAACTTTAGCCAAAAACTTAAGATATCCAAGAATTAATGAAAATTTTACATTTTGTCTGCTGTCCCTCATTATTTTAAGATTAAATGTCAAACCTGTTTCACCTTTGCCTGTTGGCTGACTCTTGCTAAGATCAGTCTAAAACTGTACACTACTAAAGCAGTAGCCCATAGGGTTTGTGTTACTCCTGTCCTTTGCGGTAAGAAAGGACTGTTTCTTCAGTAAAATGTCTGAAGCAATACTCCATTTAATCACATATGATGCAGATTTAAGTGTCTTCTCAAACACAGTAAAAAGGTCTCCCCTCATGGGAGAGCGGGGGGAGGGTGGAGGAAGCATCTAAAAGACTGTCTAAGGGCATGGCTACACTGGCAGATGTACAGCGCTGTGAGTTAAACCTGACTTTGTACAGCTGAATAGGGAAAGCACTGCAGTCTGTCCACACTGCCAGCTGCCAGCGCACTGTCGTGGCCACATTTGTGGCACTTGCAGCGGCATTGGGAGCAGAGCATTATGGACAGCTATCCCAGAGAGCAGTGGAATACATAATGGATGGCCTGGTAGGTGGAGGAAAATATTGAGTGAGCAGAACCTGAGATAAATAGCTAAAAATACAATTGCACAACAAGAAGAAAACCAAATAAGATGGAGAAATGGGGGCAGAGAAAAGAAAATCTTAAAATAGAGGCAATGATTGGCATGAAAGGACATAGGTTGAGAGAGGGGGAAGGGATTCCCAGGTGCCTATTCATCTTGAGGTGAAATCTAACTAAAAAGGCTAGGAACGCTACCTACCCTCAGTGACTAGGAGCTTTTCACAAACAGATAGCAATCCAGTTAATCAAAGCACAGAGGAGTCAAATGCATGATGCTTCTTTTGGAGAACTAAAATAAAGTACTTAGATGAAATGGCAAAGTTATTTGTGGGGTATTACAGCTAAGCTTATAAGTAGGTGCACATAGGTCCTGTGATCCCCACTCTTCCAAAATTTCTAGCGACTGCTGTGCTAATTGCATCCCAGAAGCAACTTTTAGATGTCAATAGAGTTAGCCAAAACTCATAATTTCCAGTTAGGGGGAAATTTCCACTTTTTGAAATTTGATTTAGTTTTGATTCAGACCGGAATAAAGCCCTTTTTCAAAATTTCCTGCAACCCACACATTCTATTAAAAATTTTTGCTTTGAAAACTTCGATACATGTTTCCAAAATGAAATAGGCTCCCCAGGACTGTGCCACTAGTGTATGAAATTGATCGTGATTCTTGTCAGTTTTTCTTCTGCCCTATGCTGTACAGCACTGGTGAAATAGCAGCCAGATAGCCAATCTGTCAGACTCAGTATGTTTTTGTGAAACATTCTGGGCTCAATGAATCAGCATTTTCCAGTGAAAGCCTGTTTTGGTTGGAAAATTCTCAATCAGCTCTAGTTCTCAACATAACTGACTGCAAGATGCTGTTGACAGCAAAATAAATATATAATATTCCATAGCATGATGCTTATGTTCTGTTACTGAAGAGAAGGAGAGGATTAATTTCTGTACATACTTGCATTACATTTTCTTTTATTTTAAATGTTTTATAACTTTTGTTTGTAAATGTGTGGAAAACTGATTTTAAAGAGAGGATTTTAGCTGGGTGATGGTTGTGTTCTGTAAATAATTGAGATCAGATCTAATTTTTTGTTCTATCTTTTGAACAGTTAATTTTAATCTGTACTTGGCCTTTCTTCAATGGGACTACTTGTATGAGCAAATATTTGTAGGATTGGGCTGTTATATTATTCTGATATGGCAGGGATGTCAAAGTTGAAGTTAGACAACTTTAAATATTCTAGCTTATTTATAGTAACGAGATTTTTTTTTAATAGAGATTTAATGTGTTTGCCTTTTAAGTGATCTTAATTTTAAATTACTTCTCACTTAGGGTGTTGTTAGACCAACAGGTGGCTATGCGGTTATGTTGAACTGGACAATGTCAGCTATATATGGACTCAGACCTGGAGAGGTAAGTGCTATGTAAATTGTAGTTGCATGTATTAAAACTTTTTGGAACTCCTTTTATTAAAAAAAAAATAAAAAAAAAATTAATTTTTATTTTATTTTAGGTATGGTGGGCAGCTTCTGACTTAGGCTGGGTAGTTGGCCATTCCTACGTTTGTTATGCACCTCTCCTGCATGGGAATACAACTGTTTTGTATGAGGTAAATGCTTGAAAGAGACACAATCTTTTATTGGACTAACTTCTGTTGATGGGATGTACATGTGTTGGAGCTACACAGGGCTCTACTTCAGGTCACTGTTATCACTGTTTGACATTTTACCATCTTAGTGCTATGTTTAGATGTGTTGCTTTTTAAAATTTCTGAGACTACTTCAAAATAAAATTAACTGAACCTAGCATGAACCCTAATCCTGCAAAGACTTATGCACCTTAATCGTATACATCAGCGGTTCTCAAACTTTAGCAACCCAAGGACCCCCATTTGGATTTAAAATTTTTCGGGGACGTCGCAATTCCCTCCCTGCTCAGCCCTTGTCCTGCCCCCTTCACCTAGGCCATGCCCCCATTCACTCCACACACCCCCGTGGCTCGCTCTCCCCCACCTTCACTCTCTTTTTCACCAGGCTGGGGCAGGAGGTTGGGGTGCTGGATCTGGGAAGGAGTTTGGTGCGGGGTGAGGGCTCTGGGCTGGGGAAAGGGTTGGGGTGGAGGAGGGGGTGAGGTGAGTGGCACTTACCTCGGGCGGCTCCCAAAAGCGATTGGCACATCCCTCTGGCAGCGGCTCCTAGGTGGGGGGCCAGGAGGTCTCCATGTGATGCCTCTGCCTGCAGGCACTGCCCCCGCAGCTCCAATTGGCCGCAGTTGCCGGGCAATGGGAGTTGTAGAGCCAGCGCTTGGGCTGGGGGCAGCGCACGGAGACCCTCCTCCCTGTTCCCCCGGGCTGCAGGGACGTGCTGGCTGCTTCCGGGAGTGGCGTGGACCCAGGTTCCCTACTCCTCCTCCACCCTCCCAGCGCCTCCTTCACAGCTGTTCCCCGGCATGAAGGAGGCGCTGGGAGGGACGGGGAGGAGTTGATCAGCGGGGCTAGCGGACCCCCAAGGTTACCCTCGGGGAACCCCAGGGGTCCGTGGACCCCATTTTGAGAAACGCTGGTATACATTATTCCATTAAAGGCAACAGGACTACATACATGTATACAGTTAAATACATATATGTCTTTGCATTAAGTTAGATGCTTGTGGGTCTTTGCATGATTGTGGGCAGTAGTGTGCTATCATGAAATAAACGTACGTTTGGGAAGAAATTTGGGATTTTGTTATCCTGGGCCAGCAAAGAATGACTGCTTTGGAGGAAACGCTTTCTTAACCATGGAGCTAATGTAGGATTGGCTCTAGATGTTTAGCGCTGTGGTTCCCCAACTTTTTAGTGCTATGGCTCTCATACAGATGTTTTAAAACTTGGTGGTTCCTTACAACCAAGTACGGTGGGTTTTTTTTTTCTTAGGATACTAGATTCAAGAGTTCAGGACACTATAGTTCAGATGGTTTTGCAACTTTACTTGTCCTGCATGTCCCACTCTTCTTTTCGATCATGGTCCTGCCCCATCAGTGCACAGTCCAGCACATGTAGCCCAGTTAAGATCTTCAACCAGTATGAATTAATCCAGGATCTTGAAAATTTCCTCACTAGTTGTTCAGCTTAGGATTTCTTTGCAAAATAAGTCTTCAACTATTATACCTGCTTTGACAAATCTCATATGTAACAGAAGCTGAGCCATGTTGGCTATGTCTGAATTCATCAAGCTGCAGTGCACCCTATTGCCTCTTCTTAACTTGTTTTGTCAACTGCTTCTGGATATTTTCTGCAAGATAATCATTGTGTCGGTGGATGGTATTATTTGACATAAAAATGGTTCAGTACCATGGCTATTTGTTCCCCAGTCATAATTCTACACGTCTATTGCTGCTGGAAGTTGACTTGTCTGGTAAATGGGCTGTGCAGATTTACCTTTTGCAATTCACCTGGTCACAACACAAGATCATTTAAAGCATTTTTGAGGAACAGTTGCTTCTTTACACATGACTTCTCTCACCCCTGCCGCTTTAATTCTTCTTGTTTCCAAAAGAAAAATTGCTGCTCTTGTTTTTCGAATTCTGGGTGTTCAGTTTCTAAATGTCTCTGTAGTTTCCCTGGCCTCATGCTTTCATTTACTGACACCTGAAAACAAGTGACATGTTTTGGCTAAGGACTTTCCTCGGTAATACTGAGACACGAAAATTCAAATATAATGTAACTATCATCACATTATCTACTTTTCTTCATGTTATGTTTAACTCTGTTAAAACCATCTTCTTCAGCCAAACATTAGCTACATGTAGGCTTAGTATGTGGTAAAAGTTGTTCCCTTATAAAGATCAGACACTGATAACCATACACTCCAGGGCACCCACTTTTACCCAGTTCCTAGGGTTCAAGGCGTAACCCGGTTGACTTAGGCACCCCACCCTTTCCCAGTTCCTAGGGCTCTGGGGGAAAGGCACCTACCCATATCCAATTCCTAGGGCTCAGGGTGTACTCTTCTGTGGGTTTGCAGGATCTTTTTACCAGTTAAAGAGCCTTACACAGTAATATCCTTAACCTCTATTAACAATTACCAAAACAGAATGCACACGCTAAGCATACAATGCTCACCACTCCCAATAAGGCAGATGAACTTTTCCTGCTGGCCAGTCAGGATCAGGTCATCCGAGGACTCCAGCTTCTGCATGGTGTGATTGGCAGAGTGTTGAAGTCTGGCAGCTCTGATCTTGGGGCTGTGTCCTGGAGTTAGTTCCAAAGAGCTTCCTTTTGGACCCCAGTTTTATATCGTGCAACTTGAGTTCTGCTTAGCTGTACCTTAACCAAAGTACAATAAAAAGGTAATTTTCAACAATCCTAGCCCATTATGGAACAATTATTTAACTAATCAGACCCCACCACAATAGTTGATTTACACTGAGCAAAATTAATTATGCAACAGATGGAAACAATCAAAGAACCAGAGACCATACAGATAAACAATAGAAAAGTAGGGAACATAAAGGCAAAACAATGGAAGTATGGGTTTTACAATCAGAACTATTGATAAGTGATTCCTTGCCAGTCAGAGTGCTATCAAGCAAAGTTTTCTTTTAAACATCTTAAGAGATTCCTTGCTTATCTGGTGATGGTGGGCAGTATTAGCAAGGGTGCCTTCTTACCAGCCTGATATTACATTGTTTTGATAGAATTTAGAAGGAATGTGAGGATGTGACTTTCAGCTTCTTGGCTCATGGCTGCTGCTCTCCTAATATGGCTGCAGGGAAAGGCCCAAGGCTTTTGCCATATCCAGTTTTCCTTTTGCCTTATACTGCCAAAGCAGTTCTTTGCTCTCTAATGTCTAGTAGGTAGTGAAAGCCTTTCTGTATCACCTGGGAATATTGGCTTTGGCAGCTGATATTAGGCTAATGAGGTGATGATAATTGGCAGAGGTCGGAGGGATCCACTTCACAAATTTCTCTGTCTGCCGTATTTTGGACATACCGCTTTCTGAAAGTTTCAACTGAGGCTTCGAAATAGCAGGATCTGGAGACTGACCTGAATCACAAGGGGTCTGTGTTGGCTGTAGGGAAAGTTGTCAAATACTATCCTTGTTGATGGGAAAAGGTGGCGGCTGTTCCCTTGCAACACAAAGCAAAGGTCAGGCGTATAGCATTTTGTCAGTGTGCTGAGCTAAAAGTGCCATGCGCCTTAGCATTGTAGAGCAGGCAAAGGTCTTCTGCCACTGCCCGTGATGACAGTTTTTCTCCTGTGCAATCATTGGTGTCATAGCCCCACAAATTGTGGTGGCTGTTGAAGTCGCCTACGTGATGGTGGGGTGGCTTGAAGATGGAAGCACTGCGAGAGGGCTAGTTCGTTAATGGAGGTTTATAGACATTCACTACCGTCAAGTCGCTGACCTGGATGGTGATGGAATTGGGGGTTGTGTTAGGGAGTACCTGTATAGGGTTCTTCACATCACCTTTGGCATAGGTTGCCAGGCCTTGTTTTGGATGGAAGACTGCTAAGACGGGTCTATCTGTTGATCTTGGAGCGATGGGTTTTTCACTCAACTTACATTTCCTCCAGTCAATTTTGTCAGTTCATAGGATCTTTGTGAGGTAGTTGCATTTTGTGCTGGATAAACCCTTGATATTTAACTGCATTATATGCAGTGAGGGGCTGGTGTCTGGTTTGACTTGGAAGGGCCATTTTTGCCATTGCTTTGCTGACCTGTAGGCCTTTTCGGGACATTTGATCACCAATTTAATGACATTCGTTGTGCTTACGCACATAGGAGGAGAGACCATGAGCAGGTTGTCATTTCATCCCTCAGCAAATTATGAAGGCATTCCTACTTTAGGACATCAGCCAGCACATGTGTGCAGCACAAAGTGTGGGGTGGTTAGCACAAATTGATGCCACAGTTGGGATTGTGGTGATTATCTTGCAAGTGAGGCAAGTGGAAGTCTGCGATCCAGACCATTATTTAAAAGATAAACTATTGTTAATTGTAGAGAGGTTTCTTTTTGTTAGCATTTGAAGGGAAGAAAATGAGTGACTTGGAAGGAGGGGGCACTCCTGGTGGGAGGGTCAGTTATGCTTTAGTAGGAGCATTGCCAGCAGATCGAGGGAAGTGATTATTCCTCTTTATTCGGCACTGGTGAGGCCACATCTGGAGTATTGCCTCCAGTTTTGGGCCCCCCACCACAGAAAGGATGTGGACAAATTGGAGAGAGTCCAGCGAGGGTAGCGAAAATGATTTGGGGGCTGGGGCACATGACTTATGAGGAGAGGCTGAGGGAACTGGTCTTATTTAGTCTGCAGAAGAGAAGAGTGAGGGGGGATTTGATAACAGCCTTCAAGTATCTGAAGGGGGGTTCCAAAGAGGATGGAGCTAGGCTGTTCTCAGTGGTGGAAGATGACAGAACAAGGAGAAATGGTCTCAAGTTGTAGTTGGGGAGGTCTAAGTTGGATATTAGGAAAAATTATTTCACTAGGAGGGTGGTGAAGCATTGGAATGGATTACCTAGGGAGATGGTGGGATCTCCATCAGAGGTTTTTAAGGCCCGGCTTGACAAAGCCCTGGCTGGGATGATTTAGTTGGTGTTGGTCCTGCTTTGAGCAGGGGGTTGGACTAGATGACCTCCTGAGGTCTCTTCCAACCCTAATCTTCTATGATTCTATGCCACCTCCAAGAAGGGCAGCATGACCTGTATTTAACCCAGCCCCATATAGTAGAGAGCAACAAAAGTGGAGTGATTGGCATGCACAGTTCGAAATGGCAGCCAGTCTGAATGAGTGAGCTGAGTTCATGAAGCTGAAGTTCCTGAGCCTGTTGCTCATAGGGAAAGACAGAGGATGAGGATTTAGCAGTAAGGTTTGACAGGACTATAAGTGTCTTAACAGATGCCCTTACACATTCTTTGGAGCCTGCAGCATACACTGACTGAGATTGGGCAGCTTTTCTCAATTATGGGAAGAAGCCAGAGGAGATTGGTTGTGAACACTTTCCCATAAGCAGGCTCTGAGATGCAAGATGCTTTAGCCTGAGATCAGTTAGTCAATTACGCTTTTAGTGGGAAGATGCAATTACAGCTCTGGATGGGGAAGACCCAAAGATTAGATGAAACTATCAAACTAGCTATAGAGATGGAACTGGGGAGGAGATTGGAAGTTTTAGTGTTCAAGGTACTGGTGCTAGGATGCATGTCCATTCTCTGGAAGAAGAGAAGGGAGGTCGAGACACCATCGTATGAGTCACGGGTCATGTAGACAGTGTCGGGAGTGTTAGAATTATGGGGTGACCTGGATCAGCTTAAGGAGGCTGTGAAGATTCAGGCCCAGTGCAAGTTCCCATGGAAATATCAGCCCAGATCATGATGGATGTGGGATCAAAGTGAGGAAGCGGGTGGATGCTGGCATTGTGGTAGCCCTGACCATTTTTGGAAGGAATGCCCAAGTAGGAAGTGGCACTTGGGGAAGGGAAAGAGAAGAGAGCAGGGTCCTAATGCTCAGAGACAGAAGAGGTCAGCAGGATAATAGATTGGCATAGGAGCGAGCAGGAAGATACTGATATAGAGAAATTGATAAGATGGGAAAGAACGGATAGTGGAGAGTTCCCAGAGGAAATTCAGTGGCATCCTTGCCTGAAAAGCTATCGGACTGTGTGGCCTGAGCTGAGTGTTAGACCAGTATCCCCTGTCTAGCACTTTCCTCCCTTCCTTCTTGCTGTTCAACTGTTTTCCCGTTGCACCTGGGTTCACATAGGGGATAAAACTCGTATGTGGGGTGGGAAGATCTGTGTTAGCTCATTTTAAGACAGATTCTTTGTTTGATTTAAAAGCATCTGTAGTCACCCGCGTCGGTGAAAGGTCTTCTTTTTAGAAACTTCCCCGTATCTCATTATTTAGTCTTTGAAGCAGACATTCTCCCTACTTCATTCCTTTTGGCCTTAGAACTCATTATTTTCATGGCCTTCCTTCTACTTGCTAGTCAGGGCCTTTCTTTAAACACTTATATAGTTTCTTAACCAATAAGTTAACTTTAATTCTTTAATTTTATATTTATCCTACAACCTTCCTAATATCAGTGCCAGTTGTTTTAACTAAAAGGTGTCATCTGCTTGGCAGTACAGGACCAGGATTTGTCACCTAGAAGTTCTGAGTGCAGGGGTGCCAGAACCAGAGGGGAGTTAGGAGAACCATGGCTCCCTCACTTCTAATAGTGGGAGGGCCATGCACACCCACTTCTCAGGGGCTGTGCTTCACGGCAGCGCCAGCGCCTCCCGTGTGTGTGTGTGGGGGGGGGGGGAAGACTGAGATGGGCCAAAGCCCCCAATAATCATGGGGCTCTGCCCCCTGCTGCTCCTCTTCCCCCTGAAGCCCTGGCCAGGCTGGGAGCCGGGCCATGGTAAAAGCTGCCCAGGGAACCTGAGCCACTGTGGGGAGCTCCGGGCCCTCCATCTGCCCTGGGCGGCATGTGGAGGTGGGGACATGGGCCAGGGTCTGTTCTTGGGCCCCCTGGCCCCCTACCCAGGGCAGGTGAAGGGTCTGGGGCTCCCCACAGCAGCCCGGGCTCCCTGGGCGGGCAGCTCTTACTAAAGCCTGGTTCCAGTTTCTGGCCTGGGCAGGGCCTCAGGGGGAAGAGGAGGAGTGGGACCTCAGGGCAGAGGTGAGGCCACTGTTCCAGCACTTTTACGTAGGTTCCAGCGCTCCTGTCTGAGTGCAGATATGAAAGAGATGACTCCTTATTATAAAAAGTGGAGACATAAACCTGGTGTGAGGGGTTCCCCCCAGGGTGCAACCTAGAACTGGGGTACCGCTGATCCCTCTGCCATACCAGTCTGGGTTCCCTCTCACACAGTGATGTGACAAGCTGCAACCCCCTCCAAGCTTGCACTCTCACCAACATCCACAGGCAGGGACCACACCCAGCTGTGTTCATGAATGCTCTGGCCAGTCATTGCGTGAACCAACAGAGAGTCTCCAGCCAGAATACCCCCAGCTCCCCAGCCTATGACCCCAGAGCTGTACTGTCCTGCCATGGTCAAAAGCTCAACCAGTATGAATTTATTACCCAGTCCGCCCCTCCCTCGATGTGGAGAGGACATGCACAAAGCCTTTGTTAACTGAGCTGAGATTTGTCACTTCACTCAAACTACACTGTTTTATGTAAAGAATATAAAATAGATTTATTTAACTACAGAAAGATAGATTTTAAGTGATAGTAAACAGATCAAAGAAGATTACTTAAGAAATAAACAAAACACAATCTAAATCTTATACACTACACAGGATTTGAATCAAACAGGCTCTGACCCTGTTAGATATTACAAGCAGTTTGTAGATGTTTTATACACAGGCAGGAATCCTCTTTCAACCTGGGGCCAGCACTTCCCTCAGTTCAGTCTTTGGTTCTAAGGTGTTTCCAGGTGTTGAGTGAGGCTGATTGGTGAAGTCACTTCCCCCCTTTTATAGTTTCTTCCCTATGGAGGAAACACCTTTGTTCCAAGCCAAGTTGCCAGCCCAGTTTGTGGAAAAATACAGGTTCCAAAATGGAGTTGAGTATCATATGGTCTAGTCACATGCCTTTGCATGCTTCACAGAGTCATAGCAGCCATTATTCATAGGCAGACTGAAGCATTCCCTGGAAGGCTCACCAGGTGGGGGATAAGCTTCTCCCAAGGCCTATTGTTTTCCTTAATGGCCCATTACCTTGAATAGACTCTTAACTATCGGCCATCTAGACTGGAAGCATCTTGGTTTGTGGGTTTCACCCAGGTGCAACCACATTTGAAATACTGATACATAGTCAATATTCATAACTCCAGATACAAAAATGGTACATGCATACAAGTAGGATAATTATATTCAGCAAATGATAACTTTTCCAATGACACCGCACATGACACATTTTGTCCAAGATGCATCATAATTATGTCGTCATATCATTAATCATACCACTGTGATGACTATGGGGTGCAGAGTGTCACACCTAGTACTAAAAGAAAAAGGACAATTTCTAGCTGCTTCCGTCTATACCACACAAAGGCCAACAAACAGCTTAACATCTTCCTGAGTGGACTCAGGCTAGACCATGACTCAGTCTGTGTATCTAGGTGTTACACTGGACCGTAACTTGAGTTTTCAAGCAACACCTTACTAAGACCACACTGTAAATGAAAGACAAGAAACAGCCTGATCAGCAAACTAGCTGGTTCCTGGGGAGGCAATGTGCAGACATTAAGAAACTCTGGGCTTGCCTTGTGCTATTATGTAATAGAGTGTTGCTCCCTGGTGTGGCTCAGCTCTTCTCACATGTGACTGGTAGACACTCAGTTAAACGAAACCATGTGTTTAATAACAGATACCATGAAACTGACTGACCTGTCCTGGCTTGCAGTCATGTTCAGCCTCAACCCTCCTGACATCGGGCAACAAGTCGCTTTGCAGAATATGCACCGTAAGGTGCAAGGTGTGCCACATCTACCCTTGTTTAAAGATGTGTTTAGTCTACCAAGCCCACAGTCACAGCTCAAGCCATCCTGTTTGGACAGTTCCCCTAAGGACCTTGATATCCTCTTCGGGTGGCATACTAGGTGACCGGCACTGGTTATGTTTGAAACTTGTTCTTATCTCATGACTGATCCAACAGTCCAGCCCCGTGGTTTTGACCTTCCACACCATCTTTGGGTAAAACTCAATCACTTCAGACGTAGAGTAATCAGATGTGCTGCTAATGACTATAAGTGGGGTCTTTGTGACTCGCCATTTGCTCCTGTGGCCAGTTAAAAGATGTAGGTCACATTTGTAGGTTGCAGCCGTTAACAAGGGCTTGGACTTCGTCATAGACTTGCATAACGCTCTTCACTCAGCTATTGAATGGTTAAGACACTTAGACTAACACGGTTGACTTGATCGTCTAGATAAATGCAATCACAATATGTACTTATATATGTAATGCACTCTAAATTCTCATTTATACCAGATGGTGGAGATTTGAGTTTGTAATGTGCATTTGTTTGAGTGCCGTAGTGCAGCATGGTGACAATATGGTGACATTTGCAACAATCAAATGCTTGCTCTGTGCTTGTGGCTTCTTGTCCAATGTTTATGCAAGTGACATTTTCAATATGAAAGCTGTATATACCTCCTGACTTGGCTATAAGCTCTGTGTGATACAGAAAGTTCATCTTCTAAATGTGATCTTTCTAATGAAAAGGCCCTGGCAATAGCTGTAGAGCTTTGCCTAAAAGTCACTCTGTTTTTACTTAATCTCTATCATTTAAAATAAACAGGCATGGTGACCTTCACTCCCTGCAGCAATCAGGAGCAATAAAATTTTTATTAGAAGATTGTGTGCCACCTGGTTTCCTTATTTACAGCACTGTAGAAAATGATTGGTGCTTTTTATCCCTAGCCATGCCGGGCAATCTGTCACATCTGGTTACTGTTGTTTACTATTCCCCAGCCATGTTTTGAGATATGGAAAGTCAGTGCTTAGTAAAAAGCTGCTGTTGTAGCACACCAAAATACGAAGGGACCGATCCTTGCCCCCTCTCCAGCCTTTTTGTGCTGCTGTAGGGGCATGAAGGGGCCAGAAAGCCAGTATGAGCAGCCAGCTGGGGATTTTTGCCAGGTAAGGGGAATCCTGGGTAGCAAAGAGCCAGCATAATTGAATTCTACATTACCACTGTGACAATCTGTGTCCAGACACCCCAATGGGAGAACAGAAGGTTTGAATCTCCAAAATGAGCAGTTGGGACCAACTGGTTGCATACTGCATAGTTGTACTATAAAAGTGAATTGAGTGGGGTCTTTTATGAAAGCTTGTGATGTTCTGGACTTGGTCACTATGAGCTATGTATACAGACTGTGGTTATGAATCTAGGTGTTTAAGTACAGAGAAAACTGTGCTCCTGATCGGTACTGCAGTTTTATCATCGCCTCACAATAGGGCGGAGGAGCAGCCTCTAGTGACCATGACCCGACCAGGAAACAACAATGGTTGACCATTAATGTTAATGAAAAGACATTGAGACAATTGGGTATTTCCCCACTTTGTATAGCAGTAGTGACTGAAGGGGGAAAAAAACCTGCCATCCTTTTTAAAATGGAAGGGGTTTGAAGCAGGGGTAGTCAACTATTTTTTTTTTTTTTTTTTTTTTTGTCAAAGTCCAATTTTCTTGGTCAAGGTATAGTCAAGGTCCAGACTCCAGAGAAAATACCAATAATAATAATAAGTAAATAAAAAGATTTTGGGATCCATTCAAAAGCGTCTGACTGTCCAGATTTTGCCCCTGGTCCGTCTATTGACTACCCATGATTTGAAGTGAAATCCATCTTTCATTTGAGGGACAGTCTCGAAGGCAGGAGGCTGTCTGTCAACACTGGATTCCCCACTATGGCTAGGGACATGCTGGGAAACTGTTCAAAGAGAAAAGGTAGCTTATTCTAGAAAAGAGATTTGATCTAATATGGAAGTGCAAAGCCAGAAGGTGTCTTTGTATATTTTCTGTGGAACTTGTCTGTTTGCTTTTCCTTACTATTTCATCTTTAAATCTGTGGTTTTTCTATTAAATAAACCTTTTACCCCTAGCAGGTCTCTGTTGTGCAAACTGTGTGACGTGTGAGTGAAACAGTGAACTGATAACTGGGGGGTTGGTTTCATGCCTTTGGGGTGACAAACCAGAGGGGAACAGTCCTAGTGTCTGGTACTTTAGAATTTGGGGAGGATGCTTTGGGAAGACTTGGGACTGGAAGGGCTGTTGGTATCACCCTGCAAGGAGTAACTAGGCTGATGGAGGTCAGGGTAAGGCCTTGTGTTTGTGGGCAGGCTGCTGGTCAGAGATCTGAGCCATAGCAAGACAGCATTAAGACACCCCAAAGTTACTGGGCAGGCAGTTGCAGAACCTCCTACTGCTCTGGGTGAACCCCAAAATATCACAACCACCTTCTGTGCCTCTGCACTGATAATGTAACTGGGAGAAAGGGAATGTGGCTGGAGTGCTGCTGTGCTCCAGGGACACCTGGGTGCTGAACCAGCCCATCATGGGTGGCGTGTGAACCCCCAGTTTGGGGAGGCTAGCCCTCTGCCCCACCCCTTCTGCCCAAGGCCCTGCCACTTCCGTCCAAAGTCCTGCCTCCACTCTACCCCCTGCTCTTGCCTGCCAGGCCAGAGGAGCCCCAAGCCCCCCAACGTGGCTGGGGTTGTAGTGGGGAGCATTAGCAGAGGTTTGGGGATGCTTAGCCTCCCCCAGCCTCCATTACGTGCTGCCTATGCAGCCCATTGGGACTCTGAAGCTGTTCTACACTGTTCCAGGACCAGGGTTGGTGCAGAATTGACTCTCTCTGTCTCCATTGTAGAAACAGCTCTTTTGTGGCTCTCCTTTTAACACGCATCCCTCCCCCAACTTTTCCTAGCTGCAGCTAGCACTTATTGGGCACAGTTGGAGATTGAGCTCAGAACCTTTTGAGTTTACTCTGAAACATGACTCCAGGTTGTGATATTAATGGTATAGCAAATGAATAATCTCATTGTATATTGACAAAGGTATTTCTAAAGTGTTTTTGAAATACAGTTGTTGATGTGTTGATTGCTATTGTTACGCGTTCAAGTCGTGAGCTGTCAAGGAATTATGAAATTTTTTTATCCTATGACATTTTATATTAATCTCTCCATAGGGGAAGCCTGTGGGAACGCCAGATGCTGGTGCTTATTTCCGTGTGCTAGCAGAGCATGGAGTGGCTGCCTTTTTTACTGCACCAACTGCAATTAGAGCAATCCGTCAGCAGGACCCTGAGGCAGACTTGGGAAAGCAGTACTGTTTGACAAGGTGAACTAAGGATACATTGGAAATTGTTTGTTATAGAAATAGACTTGATAGACTGAGGAGAGTATAATGTCTAGAGCTTTGAACACTTAAGCAGTAGAATATAAATATATAAAATACCAACTGTATTTTATTTATATGTGTGTAGAGCATCTGTGATATATAAATCTACATATATTACACAAAATTTACATTAAAATAATATTAAGGTTGCAAAGTCAGGCACGCAAAAAATAAGGAATGCCTCAATTAAAGTTGCCTGTGCAACCTCCTGGTCTTTAATTATGTCATCACATACTGCTTTTTCCACAAGACCCTGGCATCATTCAGTGCACAGCATGGACAGAGCTCACTTAATGAGCAGCTAATCAGTGTGGTGTTTTGTCCTTGTGTTCATTGTGTTGTCCTAGGCCTTATTTACTCCACACTATTAAAGCCTGCTCTAAAGACAGAATTATTAATTTCCCGATGGGCTTTTCTGTGGTGCTCATCAGTATAGCATTTGTGAGGCATGCAGATGCTAAGTATTTTCACATGATCTCTGTGCAGTGAGGAGGTGATACTTTTCCCATTTTACAGTTGGGGAGCTAAGATACAGAGAGATTAAGATCAAAAGTGTACACTAATTTTGGGTGCACAATCTGATCAAGCTGAAACCTGATTTTTCAGAGTTCTTAGCATTATATGGCACTCTCATGTTCAATGTACAGCTCGCACTGAGTTCAGTTGCAGCTGTGAGTGCACAGTACTTCTTCAAATTGAAGTCTCAAGTTGGGCACCCAGAAATTAAGGAACACACAGTTATGACCACCTGTGAAAACTTTGGTTTAAGTGACTTGCCTAACACCATATAGGAACTCTGTTGCAGAGGCAGGGATAGAATCTAGTTCTCCAGAACAACATTAACCGTGCCTTAACCATGAGACTTTCCTTTCTCTTCCTGAAATCCCCTGCCTCATTCACTTATAGGTAAAGCTAATATTTTGTCATGGTTATTTTTAGCAAAAGTCACGGACAGGTCATGGGCAATAAACAAAAATTCACAGAAGCCGTGACCTGCCTGTGACTCTTGCTGCTGCGGCTCCATGGTTTCCCCTGCCACCATGGTGGCTGGGAGCTGTGGGGCCAGTTCCCCCTCATAGCTGTTGGGAGCTGCAGGGTGACCATATTTCCCAAAGAGAAAACGGGACACTCCCAGCCTCTCGCCCGAGGCATCCGCCTTCCCCTCCCATGTTCTCCCCCATCCCTGCACAAGGCTGTCGCCCATCACTGGAACCCTGAGGAGGGCCCCCTCAGGAGTCTGTCACCCCATTCCTGGAACCTTGTTGCCTGTGGCTGCTGTCGCCTGTTGCTGGAACCCTGCCAGGGTCCCACTGGCTGCCAGCTCCAGAGTCCCGCAGCCCTTGGGGCTGAAGCAGAGGATGTCGGGGAGGTCTCTGGATTCCGTGACTTCCAAGACCTCCGTGACATAAACATAGCCTTACTTACAGGTAACCTTCCGACTTCTGCAACCAATGAAGCAGGGGTCCTACAGACAAGTTTCCTTTACTACACAGCCTTGATTGATTCCTAGAGTACTGTCCATCTTGTGCACTGAATGAAGCAGGGGTCCTATGAAATAATAGTATGTGATCATGTAATTAAAGATTGTATCATAATGCATGTGCACAAGAGGGCAAATTAAGGTTGTATAAACAACCTTAATTCTGGTATTTCCTAACCGTTCCAGTCCTGTCTCCTCCTCACCCTTGGCTCCTTGTCCCAGTTCCATTCTCCTTGCTTTTCCAGTCTCTATTCCTCAGACTTCTGATCCCAATCCTTGCCCAGCCAGTCCTAATCTTCCACTCTGGGCTCATGTTTGAATCCCAATCTACTCCAGTCCCAGAATTCCATTCCCTCATCCAATTACAGTCTCCTCGCTCAGCCAGGCCTAGTACCCCCCTCCCAGCTACTCATTCTCTCCCCCTCTCTCCCCCTCCCTCCCTCCCTCCCTCCCTCCCTCCCTCCCTCACAGGACTCCTCTCCGTTCTCTGTATGCACCCCAATTCCTTGTCAGCTTTCTCTTCCGTCTCCCACTGGTTCCTAGTCCCAGGCTCCTTGTTCACTACTTGCAATCTCCCTGTCCTCCAGCTCCTGATGTGATCTGTGTCCCCAGTCCCAGTGTCCTTGCCCAACAAGTTCCAGTCTCACTTCTCAGCCAGTCCCAGCCTACCTGCCCCTGTCTTCACCGTACCCAGTCCCATTCTACCCCCTTCCAACTCTCTTGGTCTCTCTAGACTTTGTCCTGATCTGCTCCATTCCTCCCCATGGCCCAGCTTTTGTCCCTTCAGCATTTGAATTAGGGGGCTTCCTCCTCCAGCCTGCCTGGGTGCCAGCAGGTGGATCATTGAGAGCACATGAGAGACAGGCTCCCTGCTCTCAGTTCCGGTGCTTGGCCCCACCCTGTCCTGGAGCAGCTGGAAGTGACAATTACAGGGAAAATCTGGTTTTGACCCTGTCGTCTTTGACTGAAGCATGTTCTGTTGCTCTGTGGGGACGGTACATGCACAGTGCATTCACGCATAGGAGATGTGAGAGAATGAAGCATGCTCAGTTGCTCTGTGGGGATGGCATGCAGAGTCTGGTCAGCATTAAGAGCTGTGAGAGGGATGAGCATGCTCAGTGAGGATGGATTCTGGAGATTTTAGCTGGTAAAATCGGAGTCTCTACTGAGTGTGTGCAAATTGTGATTAATTTTTTTTCAGAGACTTAGAACTTGGCCAAATTTGACTGGATTTTCATTGGGATGGCAAAAGGCACATCGCTGTTACAAAGGCCACCCCCTGCCAAATTTCAAGTCCCTGCTGCAAAGCACGGGGGTATTAGTTTTCCAAAGAAAAGTTGCCAGAATTTTTTTTAACATGCCTTGTTCTTGGAAATGGCCGAACAGTTTTGTCTGAAACTTAAAAAAATATCAATTTGAGGCAGACAACTGGCATGAAAAATCTCAACCGAATTAGTTAGTTTGATAAATTATAAGCAACTGAAAACAGTGTATTTTAATGGGAAGTGTTGGGCAATCTTAATAGGCAGTGCAACCTGCCGCACTATAACATACATATACATATACATATATTTATTTTTAGCAGAGATATTTAAGTATTTTTGTTTAAAGTGCAGTTAAACAGTAAAATATGACTGTAAAATTGGAATCTGGATGTTTCCTATCTGTGATTATTTCTGTGACTTCTGCATCAAATTTGGTCAGCTCACAAATAGAGACAAAGCCTTTAAGTACCAGTCCTAAAAACTCCTTTTGGGATGTGATAGTCAAGCTGTTCTTTCTGGCTCTGGCATCATCAGTAATAAAGATTGTGCATCTGGAACCTAGCTAATAGTTTGGTTGATGTGTGATGAAGAGCAGAATCTCTGAACGTGTATGTGAGACCTTTTGGAAGACTCCAATGCTGCCAACACCCAGCTATATATCATCTCCTTCTCCGCAGCAGATATGACTCATGCCATCTCACAGGTGTCACGATGACTTCAAGAGATGAGCACCTGGATTAAAAAAAAAATCTGTTTTCATTGGAAGGGGAGAGTGGGGAAAACACTTTGAGCTAGTCAAGGCACTATCTTTCAGGTGTCAAGATGTTAGGTTTCAGAGTAATAGCCGTGTTAGTCTGTATCCGCAAAAAGGAATAGGAGTACTTGTGGCACCTTAGAGACTAACAAATTTATTGTAGCATAAGCTTTCGTGGGCTACAGCTCACTTCATCGGATGCATGTAGTGGAAAATACAGAAGGAAGACACACACACCAATGGATCTTACCATACACATTATAAGGAGAGTGATCAGTTGTCAGCAGGAGAGAAAAATAAGTCTTTGTGGTGGTAATGAAAATGGCCCATTTCCAGCACTTGACAAGGAGATATAAGGAACTGTAGGGGGGGGGGAAGATAAGCATGGAGAAATAGTTTTACCTTGTGTAATGGCCCATCCACTCCCAGTCTTTATTCAAACCTAATTTGATGGTGTCCAATTTGCAAATTAATTCCAATTCAGCAGTCTCTCGNCCCTACAGTTCCTTATATCTCCTTGTCAAGTGTTGGAAATGGGCCGTTTTCATTACCACCACAAAGACTTATTTTTCTCTCCTGCTGACAACTGATCACTCTCCTTATAATGTGTATGGTAAGATCCATTGTTTCGTGTGTGTGTGTATGTATATGTGTATATGTATGTATGTGTGTGTGTATATATATCTATATATATATATCTTCCTTCTGTATTTTCCACTACATGCATCCGATGAAGTGAGCTGTCTGTAGCTCACGAAAGCTTATGCTACAATAAATTTGTTAGTCTCTAAGGTGCCACAAGTACTTCTATTCCTTTTTGAACATAATGTTAGATGATGATAAATTGTATAATCAATTGCTTACCCACGCTTTGGTTTGTTATGAAATATACTCAAGAGACCACATAATCAATGTCAGTCAGGTTTATTGCTACAATCCAATAATAATATAATTCAGGAAAAGGGTTCTATAGGATACTAGTCTTATGCAGAAGGTGTGCTCCCAAAGTTACACATTTCAATTGGTAGTATTTTTAAGATAATTTTGCAAGTTACATATTTCTTTACATGTCACTAAAATTCAACCCATCAGTTTGTCCCAGTTCCTTAACTTGTTCTGTTCCTTTCCTTATTTTTGTTCTGAATACTAGCATTCCAGGTATTGGTCTGTGAAGGTACCTTCTAGGTAGAACAATCATATAGCTTGTCCTCTTCCTTAGGGATATTCCAGTACTGGCCTGTGAGAATAACTCCCTACCTGTTGCTATGGTAAAATACTCATAAATCCTGATCCTGACACCTTTCCTATCTACTTAATCCAAAGCTTACTTCAGGTAATGCAAGATGTTATGGGATATTTAGTATAGGATTATAGAAAAGGGGTAGGCCAATTTAGGCTATTTAACTACAATAATATGCATACTAATATATATACTATAATATATATAAAATGTATGGTGCAAATAATATATATTAGCTAGCATATATTAGTCAGCAGTAAGGTTTAGAGGTAATATAAAGATTATTACTTCTCCCTGGTGGTACTCTGGCCTGTAAACTGATGATGCTGAATAGTATGGTAACTACAGGGCTATTGGACCATAGAGTGATCTATTTTCATAGAATCATAGAACTTAAGATCAGAAGGGACCATTATGATCATCGAGTCTGACCTCCCGCATGATGCAGGCCACAAAAGCTGACCCACCCACTCCTGAAATAATTCTCATAATAATTTTAAACATAACTTCAAGGAGCACACAGTGAAATTTAATTTTATCTGCATAAAGCTCAAGTTATTGTGCCTTTGTGCAGGGGAAATCTACCCTGACAACTTGAGGTATGAGACAGCTCCTGTGTCAGACTGTGGGCATAGAATACTGGTAGGGTGACCAGCTAGCAAGTGTGAAAAATTGGGATGAGGGTTAGGGGTAATAGGCACCTATATAAGATAAACCCCTGAATATCGGGACTGTCCCTATAAAATTGGGACATCTGGTCACCCTAAATACTACCCACCTGTAACAGAGGTATTAGGCATTATTTACCTTAGATGAAAGACAAATATGAGGGGTATATAGAAGTATACAAAATTATGTTCTTGTGTTATGAGACAGGAAGAACAGAAGTTACTGGTCTGGTGTTTAAAAAAATGGCAAATTCAAACTAATAAGAGTAAATACTTTTCCAAATACCACAGAATTAGACTGTGTAACTCACTGCTACAGGAAGTCATTGAGGCCACGAATTTACCAAAATTCAAATATAATGGACAGCTGGTCTGATCCAGTATGGCAGTTCCTGTGCCCTACTCGATCTGTGCAATTGTAGATCACATAGCTCTGCTCCCATTAGAATCCTTTGCATTGAGTTCTTGTGAAGTCTCTTGCAGTGAGCTGAGGATGTAATGGCTGACATGTTCCCCATGGCCCTTTCCGATACATCCCTGCTGTGCGTTTTAAGTGGTGTGGAGATCATGCATGGGTCCTCTGCACCAAGGGAAAATTCATCCAGAGAGAAGAAAACCACTACCAACAAAAGTCGTAGAATTAGATTTAAAAAAAACCCAAAGTATGCAAACTTATAATTTAATAATTTGTCTTTTACATGTTCAAATTATACCTGTCCATAGTCTCTAGGTACATTTAGAAAGAATTAATAAAAACTCCATAGTACGTCTACCAACTTACGTTAGTAAATGCAAACTAAATTCCCCTGCAGACAACAGTTTGGAGACAAAGGCGGAGATCTTGCTAGGGGCACCACTCTCCCTTGTCAGGTAAAACTGGAGTATGAATTCTGGAGTGGATGGCTCTCCACTGAAAATACTCTATCTTGTGTTACACCCCGAATGGTGAAACTTAAAGAACTGTCAGGTCAAACACCTGGGCTTTCAGGAAATGGTATGAATAGAGAGGAATGTTTTCTTTTGTACTCAGGAACAATGCCAAAAAAGTACATGCTGAATCTGTCTTCCAAGATTGGATCCTAAATGCACTGATCCAAAGCTTTATGTAGCTTAATTCTTCTTCAGTGCATTTTGGATTGAAGTCCTAAAAGCTTAATTACATTGATTTATAATGTCAGGAATCCAGGTTTCAGAGACAATGGTTTAGGACATGTTCACTTAACATAGAGGTCACAAGATTTCTTGCATATCAAGTTCAAATGCATTGACATATTGTAACCATTAAGGTTTAGGTGCGATTAAAAATATAAAATTGTTCATACCAGGACTTTTTTCATATGTATACATATATAGCGTTCTGCGTCACTTACATACTTTTGATTTACTCTTCAGTAGGAGAAAATAATTAATTCCATATTTCTTTTGCTTTAGTCTATTTAGCTGAGACACAATTAGTACCTTTCCCAGACATGAAGAGGAGCTCTCTGTAGCTGTAAAGCTTGTCTCTCACCAATAAAAGTTGGTCCAGTCAAAGATACCTCACTCACTTTGTCCCTCTAATTTTAGGCAAGTCTTTTTAAAGTTTTCTCTGTACATTTATGTCCCCATCTGCAAAATGGGGATACTTATGTGACACTTAAGAGCTTGTCCTCACTGCATTGTTAGCTCAAGCTATAACTTGAGTTTTGCCCCTAACCTGACTCCCGTGCACACACACACGTCTCTAGCTGAAGCTACATGGTGTTTTAAGTTCAAACTATCTGGCCCATTCAGGGAGGGATGCAAGAGGTTGGGCGGGGATGCTTGAGGCTCCAGTTATGCAGCAGTGAGTTATAACAAATCATCAGCTGCTAACTGAATCATTCTGTGCGGCTAATCAAGTCCGTCTGTTTTAGTTTGAGTGTGGTCATTCTAATTCAGGAGTTTTCAACCTTTTTTCATTTGTGGACCCCTAAACAATTTCAAATGGAGGTGCGGATCTCTTTGGAAATCTTAGACGTTGTCTGCAGACCCCCAGGCATCCACAGATCACAGGTTGAAAACCACTGTTCTATGGTAATGACAACCTTTCACAGACCACTTAGACATAATCTGTGGACCCCCAGTTGAAAACCACTACTCTGATTCCAGGTGGGCTAGCTTAGGTGGACAAGCCCTTAGTTTTTTAATGTTTTTCAAAGTATAACTGAGATTTATTTTAATTCATTATAAACCCCCCAAGATGCATGGATGAAGTTTGACAGAATAAACGCAGGCTGATAAATTTAGGTGCCCATGTTTAGGTTTCAGAGGTGGTGTGATTCTGCACCTCTCCTTAGCCCTTGGGTACCAAAATATAGAATTAGGTGCCTAATTATAGGTTTCCAAGTTTGAAACATTTGGTCTTTTTCTACTCTAACCAATTCATGCTGTCTTGTATTGCCTGCCTCTTTTGAACAAACTTAGAAACTTCCTCTGTTTGCCTGCTTCAGCTTGCCACAGGTTGCTTTTCTTCTTCGAGTGCTGTCCCTGTGGGTGCTCCACTCTAGGTGTTGTTGCGTCCCAGCGCCGTTGATCGGAGATTTTCGGTAGCAGTGCCTGGTCGGGACACAGGCGCTCAGTTGGTATCTCCCGTCTCGTTGGAATCTTCCTGAGCGCCTGCGTCCCGCACCCCCCTCAGTTCCTTCTCAACCGTCCTCGGCTGAAGACAGGACTCGGGGCAGTGCTGCTTCTCTTCCCTGGTCTCTATAGGAAACAGTAACAAAGAACATAGAAATAATTATTAGTTGCATCCCAGTTGTTTCCCTTCCTTTAGTATAGTTATATAGTTACTTAGTTTAAAAAAAAAAAAGAAAAAAAAATTTTTTTTTCACTTTAGGCTTGTCTCCCGCTGAGACACTCTCCCCTGCCATCTCTAATTCATAATGCCAAGGGCTTCAGGATTCAACAAGTGTGTTTTCCTGTCAGGACTCCGTGCCATGGCCAGCACGACAGGGACCTGCAGCTTGAAATGCTTTTTCAGAGAAAAATCCCTGCGGCCGCTTTTGGAGACAGGCAAAGTTAAACCCGCTCCCACATGCTCCCCAGCCAGATCTGAACCAGTTGGGAGCGTTGCTTCACCGTCTCTGGAGCAGAGGCAAGAAGCACGGCAGTCTCACAGGAGAGACTCTGACAAGGGTAAAGGGTCTCCTGCGAGATCCTTACCCTCTGTGCCGACTGAGCTACAGGCAGGCGCCTCAGCTCTTTCTACAGCCTCAACCGTGGCGACCGCAGAGGCAGGAACACGACCTCCCGTACCGGGAAGGTTTTCGTGGCACCGAGTGCCTCAGCGCTAAAAATAGCTGCGGTGCCGGCTGCGCGCTCTGCCCTGGTGCCAACAAGGAGGTCGGCACCGGCCCCCACCATGGGAAAAATAGCCACGGTGACGGCTGCGAGCTCTGCCCTGGTACCGACAAGCATGTCGGCACCAACCCCCACCGCGGGAAAAAAACAAAAACAAATATAGCCGTGGTGACGGCTGCGCGCTCTGCCTCGGTACTGACAAGGAGGTCGGCACCGGCCCCCACCATGGGAAAAATAGCCACGGTGACGGCTGCGCGCTCTGCCCCAGTACCGACAAGGACGTCGGCACCAGCCCCCACCGCGGGAAAAATAGCCGCGGTGCCGGCTGCACGCTCTGCCCTGGTGCCAACAAGGAGGTCGGCACCGGCCCCCACCATGGGAAAAATAGCCACGGTGACGGCTGCGAGCTCTGCCCTGGTACCGACAAGCATGTCGGCACCGACCCCCACCGCGGGAAAAAAACAAAAACAAATATAGCCGTGGTGACGGCTGCGCGCTCTGCCTCGGTACTGACAAGGACGTTGGCACCGGCCCCCACTGCGGGCAAAATAGCCGCGGTGCCGACTGCGCGCTCTGCCCCAGTGCCGGGAAAAACGTGGGCACCGAGCCTGCCTCCTGCCCCAGCACCAGCAGCGGACTCCCCACAGGGCACCTCCAACAGCCCCGCGGCACTGCTGACACTTTCACCTGTTAACGTGCTAGAGCACAGCCCAGGCTCAGCACAGCCCAGGGAGCAGGAGCAACAGTTCCTCACTCAATGTGACCTCTCAGTGCCACCTGAGCCTAACTCTCTGCTCCTGGAAACATAGGGCTCACTCTTAGAACAGCCGTTCTCACCGCCTAAACTGGCTACCTTCTCTGATAGCGAACCCGATGTACAGCAACAGGTGGAGTTCTCCCCCCCTGCCTCTCCTCCTCCACTGAACCCTCTTCCACCTCAGGCTACGGTCTACAGCCACCAGCCTCAGTTTCCCTACTTCCCCCCCCGTGGGCGGCACCTGGGTTCTCCTGCCCTATGCCTTGGCCTCAGTGGTGCCCTTGGCCACATCCCCCTACCACTCATCCTCAGACCTCTGTGCCTCGATCTCCAGCTCCGTCCACTTCTAGAGTACCCAAACTCCCTCCTGAGAATGTGAGCTACGAACCAGATCCTGACTCACTGAACCCTAATCCTCCATCTGCTCTGGATGGAGCTCTCTCCCCCTCGCCTCCACAGAACGTGGACGACTGTAAACAATTTCAAGAGCTTTTCAAGAGGGTGGCACTCAGTCAAGACATCCCCCTAGAAGAGGTTCAGGAGACACAATACAAACTCCTCAGAATCCTTCAACCCTCTGCGCCCGCAAAGATCGCACTCCCTATAAATGAAGCACTCCTGGAACCAGCTGACACTCCCTGGCAAACTCCAGCTTCTTTATTTCCAACCTGCAGAAAGGCCGAATGTAAATACTATGTTCCTGCTAAGGACGCTGACTTCCTATTTTCTCATCGCCCTCCCTAAAGATCTGCAGACCAAAGTGGAGGACCTCCCCTTTGATAAAGACAAACTGTTTTCCAAAAAAAAAAAAAAAAATCTGATGAACTACTTCACACCATGAAAGATTCTAGAGCGACACTGCGCACCCTGGGCATTCACCCATCTCTTCCCAGGAGACAACAATACCAACCCTACCAAAGACCGCATATTATCGGCCTCAATCCAAACCATACGACGTAAATAGGAATCGCGCTGGACCCCCTCAGCACAGACAAAATCAAGCTCAAGCAACCACCTCCCGCCCATCTGGGAATAAACAACAGTTTTGAAATGTTGGTCGAGGGTCTGCGCGACCACCCCTTGATCCCACCACCTACTTGCCCATTTGGCCACCGCCTCCAGCGTTTCCAACGTGTCTGGCAGTGGATTACAGGGGACCGCTGGGTCCTCGAGATAGTTCAGTCCGGTTACTCCATCCCTTTCATATCCTATTCTCCTACCCTTCCCCGTCCCTCCTCAGGGACCCCTCTCACGAGCACCTCCTTTGTGTAGAAGTGGCACACCTCCTCCAGCTAGGCGCAGTGGAACCTGTGCCGACTCAACACCAAGGGAAAGGTTTCTACTCCCATTACTTCCTGACCAAAAAAAAACAAAAAAAACCCCCCAAACGAACAAACAAAAAATGGGGGATGGAGGCCTATACTAGACCTACGCCGACTGAACAAATTCGTGAGGGTACAAAAATTCACGATGGTCACACTGGGCACAATATTTCCCGCACGACTGGATCAAGGGGACTGGTTTACAGCGCTCGACCTACAAGATGCCTATTTTCATATATTAATTCATCCAGTTCACAACACTTTCCCCTATCTGGACGATTGCCTCATCAAGGGCAACTCCTATGGCGAAACACTTCAAGCTACCCGTTTCGCCATCTCCCTCTTTCACAGCCTAGACCTCCAAATAAACGTCCAAAAATCCACAACAGATCGAGTTCATCGGAGCTCATCTCGACTCAATCCAGAGCAGGGCTTTGCTCCCATATCATAGATCCTTCGCTATCACACAGCTCATATGCACACTCTCTATTCGTCCCAGGACACAGGCAAGAATCTGTCTACAGCTCCTTGGTCATATGGCAGCCACCACCTTCATGGTCCAGTACGCCAGGCTACACATGAAATGTCTTCAGGGCTGGCTCAATTCCAATTTCAAACCCACCCAGACACACCTTAGGGACACTGCTAACTCCTCCTCCCAATGTTATAGCTTCCCTACATTGGTGGACAAGACCAGAAAACCTCTGCACAGGGGTTTCCTTCCAGCNCCTACTTGCCCATTTGGCCACCGCCTCCAGCGTTTCCAACGTGTCTGGCAGTGGATTACAGGGGACCGCTGGGTCCTCGAGATAGTTCAGTCCGGTTACTCCATCCCTTTCATATCCTATTCTCCTACCCTTCCCCGTCCCTCCTCAGGGACCCCTCTCACGAGCACCTCCTCCAGCTAGGCGCAGTGGAACCTGTGCCGACTCAACACCAAGGGAAAGGTTTCTACTCCCATTACTTCCTGACCAAAAAAAAACAAAAAAAACCCCCCAAACGAACAAACAAAAAATGGGGGATGGAGGCCTATACTAGACCTACGCCGACTGAACAAATTCGTGAGGGTACAAAAATTCACGATGGTCACACTGGGCACAATATTTCCCGCACGACTGGATCAAGGGGACTGGTTTACAGCGCTCGACCTACAAGATGCCTATTTTCATATATTAATTCATCCAGTTCACAACACTTTCCCCTATCTGGACGATTGCCTCATCAAGGGCAACTCCTATGGCGAAACACTTCAAGCTACCCGTTTCGCCATCTCCCTCTTTCACAGCCTAGACCTCCAAATAAACGTCCAAAAATCCACAACAGATCGAGTTCATCGGAGCTCATCTCGACTCAATCCAGAGCAGGGCTTTGCTCCCATATCATAGATCCTTCGCTATCACACAGCTCATATGCACACTCTCTATTCGTCCCAGGACACAGGCAAGAATCTGTCTACAGCTCCTTGGTCATATGGCAGCCACCACCTTCATGGTCCAGTACGCCAGGCTACACATGAAATGTCTTCAGGGCTGGCTCAATTCCAATTTCAAACCCACCCAGACACACCTTAGGGACACTGCTAACTCCTCCTCCCAATGTTATAGCTTCCCTACATTGGTGGACAAGACCAGAAAACCTCTGCACAGGGGTTTCCTTCCAGCTACGATCCCCAACACTCATGCTCACCATGAACTCTTCTCTAATCGGTTGGGGAGTTCATCTAGGGGGACACAGGGCACAAGGCCGGTGGTCCGCATCAGAGACGCACCTACACATAAATCTCTTAGAGCTCAGAGCAGTGAGGCGAACATGCCTTCACTTTCTTCCCCTCATAAAGAACAAATCTATTCGGGTCTTAACAGACAACATAGCATGTATGTACTACATCAACAGACAAGGGGGAGCCTGATCACATTCCCTTTGCATGGAAGCCATCCGACTATGGAATTGGTGCATACAAAATCAAATACAAATCATTGCTTCCTACCTACCAGGCTGCCACAACACTACTGCCGATGCACTCAGCAGGCACTTCTCGACACAGCACGAATGGGAGCTGCACCCTGCAATACTTCAATAGCTCTTCTTCCTCTGGGGCACCCCATCAATAGACCTCTTTGCCACAACCCAGAATCAAAAATGTCCCGTTTGCTCCAGAGCGGGACTCGGAACTGCATCCCTAGGAGACGCGTTCCTCATCCCGTGGAACAACTCTCTCCTGTACGCCTTCCCACCAATCCCTCTACTCCACAGGATTCTTCGGAAGATCGTAGACGACAAGGTCCGGGTCATCCTTATTGCCCCGGCTTGGCCGAGACAGACATGGTATTCTTACCTACTCCGCATGTCCTCCCTCATCCACGGGCTCTCCCCAACAGGCCAGATCTCCTTTCCCAGAACAACGGACAGGTTCTTCACCCCCAGCTCCAAAATCTCCACCCCACAGCTTGGTTCCTTCATGGTTCCAAACCCATGAACTAGCCTGTTCCGAGCAAGTCCGATACGTCCTCCTGCACAGAAGAAAAGACTCCATTCGTAAAGCCTACCTGCAGAAGTGGAAGCATTTCACCCTCTGGTGCTCACGTAATCACTTAACGCCCAATATGGTGACCCTCCCTAACATTCTAAACTACCTCCTGAAACTAAAACAGGATGGACTTTTGCTCAACTCCGTCAAAGTGCACCTGGCGGCGCTTACCACCTTTCATGACCTCTTAGAAGGTTATTCTCTCTTTACCCACCTCACCATAAAATGATTTCTCACGGGTCTGCAAAATTCTGCACCCTGAAATTTACCCAGCGGTGGCTACATGTTCTTGTTTTTCACGCTCTCATGAAACCTCCATTCAAGCCCTTGGCTACCTCCTCTCTTCTCCATATGTCTATGAAGGTAGCTTTCTTAATTGCAATAACATCAGCAAAGAGAGTAGGTGAAATAAGCGCCCTGATGGCCCATCCTCCCTACACAATCTTCTCCAAAGATAAAGTCACTCTGAGACCACATCGTAAATTTCTCCCTAAGGTGGTATCCACCTTCCAGCTTAACCAACCTATATACTTACCTATTTTCTATCCCAAACCTCACGAGGCAACCCTGCGTACTCTCGATGTCAGGTGAGCAATCGCTTTTTACTTAGGAGTAAGCCATTTCGTAAATCTCCACGACTCTTTGTCTCCATTACCGAAAGATCGAAAGGTATGGCTATCTCTAAACAACGTCTGTCCAAGTGGATCTCTGACTGCATCAGATCCTCTTACCATATTTTAAATATTCAACCGCCCGAAGGCCTTAGAATTAATTCCACTCGAGCTCTGTCAACATCTGTTGCCTTCCTACATAACGTACCCATTTCTGACACCTGTAAAGAGGCTACATGGTCCTCTGAACACACGTTTGCCAAACACTATGCTATCACGCACGATACCACGGCAGACACCATAGTAGGCCATACAGTACTCTCTACAGTACTCACTGCCGCATCTCGAAAGTCCCACCGACCATAGTGGGAACATTCACCTAGAGTGGAGCACCCACAGGGACAGCACTCGAAGAACTTCAGTTACTGCAAGGTGAGTAACTTTCCCTTTTCATGGCAGCAAAATGATATATATAAATTGGACTTAACTCTGATCCTTGTGGCAGTTGTAGTCATCATTCTTCATCTTGAACTGCTATTTAAAGTACTCTCTCAAGTCATTGTTAATTCAGAGGATGGACACTGATCCTAATTTACTGACCCCTAATTGATAATCAGTGGTCTCTTTAAAACTGCACAAGTTTGTTTGTTTGTTTTTCCCACCCTATTAACTTTTGGCTACTACTAGAAATTGCCTAGCATGTAGAGCTATGCTGTGAATGGAGCCAAAGACTCATGTCCATGGAGAGGAAATCACAGTTACAGCCAATAGTATTAATACAATTGAGATTAATTGTTTTAGTTAATACAGCTTTCGTTATTCATTGGAATCTTGCCTCCTGAGATGTTTCCTTTTGCAAACAATTAGATTGCTCCACTGAACTGGAGTAAAAAAATATTGAAGAATAACATATCATTTGGTGAGCTCAGTTTAATTTGTGAAGGAATTAAGTTTTTATTATAAATCTATTGGGATGGAACATTGCTATAAGCTTCCTCACAGCAGGATCCTGCTAATGCTGCAAAGAAAGGAATACTACTATGAATCATCTCAACCTCCTTTCTCTCTTGGGTTGTTATCATTGACAATAATGGAAGTGTTGCCGTACACGAGACATTTTGTCCAGTGTGTTACAGTGAAACTCACTGAACGATGACTAATAAAGAATTATAGTGCCAAACAAACTTAGTGCTCATTTAATGTATATAATTGATTGTCAATTTTTTGTAAGGGAAATGTCTATGAAAATAGTACACTGTTTGACACAAAACCATATTCTTCAAACATGAAGCATAATGTTCATGTAACTTTATTATTTGATTAAAATACTCTACATCAGTGGGTCATGCATGATGAACATCACACACACACTCTCTTGCTCACTCCCTCAAAAAAAACAAAACAACCAAAACAAACAAAAACGTTTTCAGGAGAAATGCAGAACCCTGAATTCACATTCACCAAATTAGTAAAAGATAAACAACTTTCAAATATTTTGTATGTATTTGTAATGTTTATGGGCCTAGTCCTGCACACATGTATGTGTGTAATTTTATTCACACAAGTATCCTATCGAGGTCAATGTGGCTACTCATGTAAGTACAGTTATGCAGTCATTTATCTTTTATGTATCTCTCATTGAACCCAAGTTCAAAGTTTTCTGGTGCTCCTCAAAAAGGAGGGGGAGGGGGGTTGATCTAAGTTACGCAACCTCAGCTACGTGAAGTCGATGTACTTAGATCTACTCACCACAGTGTCTTCACTCCCGTACTCCACCGTGAGAGGTGCAGGCGGAGTCGACAGGGGAGCTGGCGGTGGAGTACGGGAGTCGATGGGAGAGCGCTCGGAGGTCGATTTATCGCGTCTAGACTAGACGCGATAAATCGACCCCCGCTGGATCGATCGCTGCCCACCAATCTGGCGGGCAGTGTAGACATACCCTAAGTGTCTATGGACAGATACGGGGTATAAAAACAGGCACATGAAAAGTGGTGTGTAAATTATTTGGAAATGAGAAATGCATGTGATATAATATAACAATGGGACTATGCTAGTGAGTAAAGTTACTGTGTAAGAGTTTGCATAAGACCTGTAGTCTGCCAGTATGTTCTAAGTTCTAGATCCTAAATAATATTTTGTGTTGTAGGGACCTACTTAAAAAGCACTTCAGTTCATCTTCAAGACCTTACCATACTGAAGGGGGAATGAAATGAATTTGTAGTGCTTCATGAGGGATGACAACTTGTGACAAAGCATATGATAAAACATGATGTTAAAAGGTTGTGTGGGTTTAATACATGGTTATATAGTACTATTTAATATAATAATAATAATATAAATGCAAATAGCACCTATTGCTGCTGCCAAAAGGTGCATCTCTTTCTGCTGAAGTTTGCTAGAGAACACCCTCCAGATGAATGGAATTCTAACACATGCTATGATGTCAAGTACATACAGCATCAATTGAGTGTTTAATGTGCATGCAGCATATTGTTCAGCAAAGAGGTGGCTATAATAAGTGTGCTACCTTATTGTACTATTTGGAAATCTAAATGATTTGTAAACTCTTAGAGTATGGAACCTTCAACAGGGTTTCAAATGCGATATATATCGTCTCCATTGTTGTTTGCCTCTGAAATTTATAGGTTGTTTTTAGACCAGTCTCTCTCTCTCTCTCTGTCTCTCGCCTATGTCTCACAGAATTTACAAATTTTCAAAGTATTATTTTTATTTCATATATGACTTAGAAGATTTGCTTTAAGATTATTCATGCACAGTGGTTGTACTTCTGGGAAGGGTTATTAGCTTCAGTAGTTGCTAGAAATCCCATTTTGAAATGACTGGTTCAGTTAAGGTTAGAAAACTATTGAAAATCAACCTTAAATTGGAACACTGTTTACAACTTTAACTATAGAGAGACTACTGGTCTTTCCATAAAACATCTTAATTTCTGTGTAATTGGTTTCTTATTGTCTCTGATACTTTTCCCCCGCTCCTTTTTGGTATCTTCCCGTCATTTCTTGACTTCTTTTCCTGTTTACACAGGGTCAGAGGTGCCCACGTTTCTTTGCCATTCCTTGCAGTCCATGGTACAGGTTTGTAGGCTTGGAGGTCCAGGCCTTTTCTCTTCAAGCTTCTCTTGACAGAGTCTTTCCAACATATTCTCAGTCTTCCTTTCTTGCTGTTCACTTCCTCCCATGTTTTCTTTGCTTGTCGTCATTCTCCCATTCTTATCACATGTCAAGCTCACCTCAAACGTGCCAGCCTATCTGTCACTGAGAGTCCCAAGTTAATCTTCCTCCTGCTTTCTTCCCTGTACACTCTGTCTACCCTCTGCATGCTGGCCATTCTCATCAGTATATTATCTCTGTAAGACCCACCATTTCCACACCATACAGCAGGTGGGACAACCATGCAGCAAACACTGTTCCTTTCAGTTAGTTACTTAGTTGCCCATCCCACAGTAGTTGTCACCTTTTTCACTGCCGCCCATGCACATTAGTTTCTTGTTTTCACTTCTCCAGTTCTTTCTCCGATGGCACTAAATGTACTTCCCAAGTACACATTCTTTCTTCTGATTCAGTTTTTCTCCTGAAACGTCAGTCAACCTCTCTTCTTCCACCTTCCCATCTTGCATAACTTCAGTGTTCTTTGTGTTTGCCTTCAAATACAGATGCCCACTCTGATACCATATTTACCAGTTCCTCTTTGCTATCAGCCAAAAGGGCCAGCATACATTAGTTTTCTCTGTGGCTCCACAGTCCTGCTTCTTCTACTAATGAACTCCATAACTGGAAGAGAAGTGGACTCAGCACACTGTTTTGTCTCCCACATCACCTCAGAACTGTCTGAAATTCCATGTATTGTTACCACCTTAGCTCGTGATCCTTGGCACAGCTTTTTTGTCATCTCCTCTTCTTGAAGTCCCTTTCCTATCCATCTCAATATTCCAAACACCAGCTCCCAAGGAACCAAGACATATGCTTTTCTCAGGATTAGTCAGTACTGCATAGCAGTTAAATCCTCCATTTATCATTCTTTCACATTTATAGTACTCCTTCCCTTCTTAAAGTCATGTTGCTCCTCTTCTATAGTTTCCTATACCTTGCATCTCAGTCTTGCTTCCAAAATTCTCTCAAGGGCTTTGAGAAGCTGACTTAACAGGATGATGCCCCAATAGGTGTTTGGATAATCTGCATCATCCTTATCCTTTCAAAGAGGCACAATCAATCCCATTCTTGAGTCATCTGGTATCCTACCTTGGTCTAATAAATCACATATCTGTGAAGCCATGTTACTCCAGTATCTCCAGTGGCCTTGATCATATCAACAATTTTTATGTTCACCAATTGCTTTACCAATCTTCCTCTTATCCAGTGCTGCTTCTACCTCCTCTGTAGAGATCAGTATCTTTTGAGACTTCCCCATACTTGTTGGTGCTTGCATTTGCAGCTTTCACTTCTCATTCAACAGCCTATGAAAATATGTTTTTCATACCTCTACCATCTCCATAGAGTTACTCATCACACAATTCCCATTCTTCTCACATAAAGAATTCTTCATACCTTGTGCTTCATTGTTTCTCTATTTGGCCAGTCCCAAAACCAATTTCCTGCCACCATCTTCCTCCAGCTTTCAGTATCATTCCTCTTTTGCCATCATTCTTATCTTAACCAACTGCCTTTTTAGCCTCAATTTTTGCTTGCATTTTTGATTCTCATGATCTCGAGCTGCTTCCTCAAACTCTCTGAATTATTCATTTTCTTTTTAACTTCTCTTTTACATCAGACTTCCACCACCAGCTTGTTCTCTCTGAAAGCACCCCATCTTACTACTCATTCTGCCACATGTTACCTCTGCTGCTTTGATGAAACATTCTTTAAACTTCCTCCATTCTCCCTCCACTGACTTCATTGTTCTTGGCAAAGTATGAAAGCCTTCCTTTACTTTTTGGCAGAACTCTTTCTCTCCTCCCCACCTGCATTTACATAACCACCAATGCAATTTCTTCCTCAGCATCATCATCTTTCCTGGTTTCTCAGGCTGCGATTTTTTTTTTAGCTGTTAATACTTTGTTGTTCTGCCACATAATCTGTCAGTATAACCTTTGTCTTTCACCATTTTCTTATGTTCTCTTCTTATCAAAATATAGTCCACCTCGGGCATGCTTTTTCCACTGTAACATGTAACCATGTGGGATTCTCTTTTTTCAAACCATGTATTCGCCATTGAGAACCCATTAAACAAACAGTGCTCAACCCATTTCTTTCCTTCTGCCTTTTTTTTTTAACCAAAGCCAGATTTACCCACCATTCCGTCTACTGGGCACCCTTCACCAGCATGGCACTTTTAATCACCACTAACAAGGAGTTACTCTCAACCATGACCACTAACTCTGCCAGATCATTTCTAAAGCACTCCATCTCTTCCATAGTTCTACCTTGTTTAGGAGCATACGCTGACATAACACACACAAGCCTACTCTCTATCTTCAACATTCTGCCATCCATTGGTCTCCTTTATACCCTTATGTAAACCTCAGCAAGCTCCGGGCTCACAATCAGAGCTCCTTTTTGGTATATTGTATTCGTTTTGTAGCTATTGACATCGTACACAATTTCTATATTGTACCTGTTTTAAATTTAATACATTTTTATATTTGTTTACTCTTCTTGAATTGTTGAGCTAGTCATGGTGTCCCAAGGCCTTCACATTTTAAAAAAGAGGCTATTTTTAAGTATTATATTAAGAAGTATACATTTAATATCCATAGGAATGCAATTTCCATTCAGTAAGCTGGAACAGAAACACACTTTCCACCCTTCAACATCTTGGACATAGAACACACATTTCTAAAGTTTATAGAGAAATATATTCCTTTTCTGTTTTACCTTTCCTTATCAAGCATTAACATCTAAAATTTTTACCATTTTCTTTAGGTTCCGAACATTATTTGTAGCTGGTGAACGCTGTGATGTGGAGACATTAGAATGGTCCAAAAAAGTCTTCAAGGTCCCAGTGTTGGATCACTGGTGGCAAACTGGTGAGCACTTTGCAATATTGTTTGAAATTCTCCTTCTCCCTCCCCTTCACCAAGCTTTACAGACTTGTTTCCTGTTTTCCGCAAAGCAATCACTACAGGTGGATCCTTCCATCCACATGACTTTCTATTTATGTTTGCATGGGGTCCTATTTCTTTAAAGATGCACTTATGCTTTTCTGGATGGGGGCGGAAAGCAGTACGTATTTATTTTAAACACACTGTTTGCTAATCTGGAAAACACAATATAGTGTTTTCTGATACCTGTGTTTAAAAGATTTAACATCATTATTATCATCACTATATTTTCCATCTGTAACTATATTATACATGTACATGTGTTATCCCCTCACACAAAACTTGATCTATTAGAGAAGCTTTTAGATTTATTTTATACACTTTCAGTCTATTTTATGTATGAAAAAATATGGCACACTATAGGCTCCTCAGTTTTTGGTCATGTTCCATTTGGACTTGATCCATCACCCATTAAATGACTACCATTGACTTCAGTGGAAGCTGTATCTAGCCCTTAGATCACAATGGGAGAATCAAAAGCACCAGTGTATGTGTAACTGTGTGTCTCAAATTCTGGTGACAGTTAGACAGCTTGGTTCTGTCAGTTAGACTGAACAGCTATTTACCATAACTCTGAATGACGTGTGTGTGTCTATATACAATATATATATATAACTATCAGAATGGGCTTCATATGTTACATAAACTAAGCACATTAGAAAAGCCTTATGCTTGTTTTTTTTTTTTAATCTCTTTGTGCCAAGAATATTCCTTTCAGTTTCTGTGCATCACTGTTTGATTATAGAATTTCACAGATCTTTGTATGAGGCAGAAAGCTTTCTGCCTGCTCCATGATGAGTGGCATATGGAATGGGCACGAGGCAGAAAATTGTGGTTTAAGGATACAATTGCCTGGAATAGAGAAGTTTCTTTAGTTCTGATCTGATCTGATTTACCATATACAATAAAATCAGTTTAGTGGGCTTAAAGTGCAGCTTATTTGTATAAACATTTCAGCACTTGTGTGAGATATTCGAAAGATAGTGGTGTTGCCTGTTACTTGATCCTTGTGCCTATTAGTTGATAAAAATAAAAGTGTTACAGCATGGAGGGAGAACCTATTTTTTTCCTCCTGTGCAACTTTAGTAATACTGAAGGATAGATTCATAAATAAAATAATCCATTTTCATTTCTGATAGGTTTGAATAAAACTTGTGCCGTTCTATGCAGCTAGTGCACCCAGGCTTAAAGAAAAGGCTCCCTAATGTCTGAGAACAAACATATGTCATTCCTAGAAGGAGACTGTGTTTCATATTAGTTTTTTTTTTAATGTAGAGAAATCTTATGATGATCCTATATCAGTCTGTTGTCACTTTGAAGAACATTTTATTAACTGGATTTCCATTGTTGTGAAAGATTACTGATTCCTATACTAAATAAGTCTTCAGTGCATTAAATCATGCCCTGTGGAGATCCATTCAATTACATTTGAAAATTTTGAGCTTTGGAGCAAGACAGTTCCTGCCAGGTAATGCTGGATGACTGCTGTAATTTAAGCAGGTGTTAGACAGTTCGTTTGGTCCTATGAATCAAAGTACATTTTATAAAAGTATTACAGAGGTAAAGAATTTAATAGTTATGAATTACTGACAATCTGGGATAGAGAGAGAGGAAATCTCTCAGACAGGCAGGTCCCCAGCCATTTAGGGCTTCGTAGGTCGATACCAACGCCTTACTCTCTACCTGCAAACCAACATGCAGCCAATGCAGATCAGAGCAGAGTCACAGATTCCAAGGCCAGAAGGAACCATTGTGATAATCTAATCTGACTTCCTGTATGACACAGGCCAGGGAACGTCCCCAAAATAATTCTGAGTGCATATCTTTTAGAAAAATACATCTAATCTTGACTTTAAAATTTAGTGATGGAGAATCTACCATAACCCTTAGTAAATTCATCAAATGATTAATTACACTCACTATTAAAACGGTACGGCTTTTATTTCCAGTCTGAATTTGTCTAGCTTTAGCTTCCAGCCATTGGATTGCAATTGTACCTTTCTAATGAAGAGCCCATTATCAAATATTTGTCCCCCATGTAGGTACTTATAGACTGTAATCAAGTTACCTCTCAACCTTCTCTATGTTAAACTAAATAGATTAAGCTCTTTGATTCTGTTACTATAAATTGTGTGTTTCTAATCCTTTAATCTTTGTTGTGGCTTTTCTCTGAACCCTCTCCAATTTATCAACATCCTTCTTGAATTGTGGGCACCAAACTGGACACTGTATTCTAGCATCAGTCAAACTAGTGCAAAATATAGAGGTAAAATAACTTCTCTACTCCTACTCAAGATTCCCCTGTTTACACATGCCAGGATCATGTTAGTTCTTTTGGCCACAACATCACTCTAGGAGCTCATGTTCAACTAATTATCCACCAAGATTCTCACATTTTTTTCAGAGTCACTACTTACCAGGATAGAATCCCCAATCCTGTAAGTATGGTGTGCTCTCAGCTGCCACATTCTGCACTAACTTCAGTTTCCTAGATGATTTAAGGTGAAGTTCCATGTACAGCACATTGCTATAGTGTAATATTAAAGTGACAGTGTGATACCATAATAACAAGGCCACATCTGAAAGAAATAGTTATACCTTCCGGACTAGATGCAGATGAAAAAATGTTGTCCTGATTACCGCTGCTGTGCGATCATCTAACAGCACTTGGGGTTACATCAGTACCCATAGACTGCAAACTTGAGTAATAAAGGATAGAGAAACATACCCTCATTTGTATGGCCAGATATAATTCTTGCCATATGTTTGGGTTGTTTCCCCAATCTTACCAATTTCACTTCCTTCTTGCCTAGGCTGAGCTTCAGCCAGTTATCCATGGCGCAGCATGTATCAAATGCTGGGTAAGGCATTTGAAAGTGTGGTTGTCAGTGGCATATTAAAACACCATAGTACAGTGGTCCCCAACGTGGTGCCCGTGGGCGCCATGGTGCCCGCCGGGGCATTTATGTGCGCCCGCCTAGTGCCCAGCAGGGGAGAGAAGCCGTGGCTCCACGCCTGACGGGGACAGAGAACTCAGGCTGCAGGTGCGGTGTTCTCTGTTCCCGGCAGGCGCGGGGCCCACCTAGTGCCCAGCAGGGGAGAGAAACTGCGGCCCCGCACCTGCTGGGGACAGAGAACTCCGGGGCTGCAGGCTGCGGGTGCTGGTGTTCTCGGTCCCTGGCAGGCGCGGGGCCGCGTCTTAAGACGGAGAGAAGCTGCGGCCCCGCGCCTGCTGGGGACAGAGAACTCCAGGGCTGCAGGCGCTGGTGTTCTCTGTCCTCGCGGCTTCTCTCCGGCTTCTCTCTTCTCTCTGGATTCATATATTATGTAATATTAAATATTTTTTTCGTATTATTTAATGTACAAATACAAAATAAGCCTTGAAAAATTGTTGGTGCCCACCACATTCTTCTGAAAACCTGAATGTGCTACTGGCCACAAAAAGGTTGGGGACCACTGCCATAGTACATATCTCCTTAATTGGTCTGTATGCACATTGGATGGAGTAGAAAGAAAGAAGACGAAGCCCTGAGGCACCACTCTTCAACAGAAAAGCATTTGCCAGCGATGACCATCTGGAACCTCTTTAGGAAATAGGAATGAAGTCTGTGAACTCTAATGGAAGAAAATGGGGCAAGTCAATAGTGCTTCATGGCCAATGGTATTTATGAGAGCCGATAGATCTGACAGTATCAATATGTATCAGAGGGGTAGCCGTGTTAGTCTGTATCCACAAAAACAACGAGGAGTCTGGTGGCACCTTAAAGACTAACAGATTTATTTGGGCATAAGCTTTCGTTAAGGTGCCACCGGACTCCTCAGTATCAGTATGGACACTTGATCTTTATCAGCAGATCATCTAGCAAGGCACCCAGAATACTCCACAGTCTGTACCCAGATTGACAGGGGTCAGGAAGATTTTGTACGTCAAAATTATTTTGCCACAGTAACCTTTACCAAAAATGGAAAATTGCGATCTTGGGAAAAATCTGGCTATTATCATCAGCATCAAGTGGTGGCCTCACAACAACTTCCTTTACAGAAATCAGCAACCTGTCCTACATAGGTCATTGGCAGTCTCCACCAGCTGGGGATGCTGTTCTTCCCTGCTTGCCTTGCTCAGAAAAGAAGCACTTGGTTGCAAAGCACAGATTGTAGCACAAAATATTCCTAACGTATCTAATATCTCAGGGAGCATCATTGGCCTAAATTTAGCCAGAAAAGGCTTAATCACTCTGCATCTGCTGAAGTGGCTATTTCAGGCCAATCAATTTTATCTTCAAAGTAACATGCAATTTCCTCGCAATGGGGAGGTACTCGCTTCAGTTGGAATAACCAAAGCTGTCCATTACTTGGAACAACTCTGCTGATCAGGAGTAAGCCAATGCTAAAAAATAAACTCCTGTTTGCCTCATGCACAACAACTGCAAAAAGGCTCTAAAATTGTTATAGTGCTATTGGTCAGATCCAGCCCACTTCTGTCATTTGGTACTCTAGACATCTTTTCCTCTCACTTTATTTGTCACAGATCACCTGTAAACCATGATGACCTATTAGAATGGAGCCACGGAAGATATCTAGGAGTTGCGTCATTTAATCAATAATACATTTTTTGTTTTTTTTAAATTGCTTTCATAGAAAGTCTTATGACAAAATATATACACGTTTTATAAAAACAAACATTAAATATATAATTTGCATATCTTAGAAGATATGATTGTATGTGTTTGGAGTAGGGGAGGTTTGAGAGACCTGCCTATGGATGGGAGTAGTGCATTTGAACATTGTGTTCATCTATGTATAGAGAAGGGATAATTTTGTTTTGGTTTTATGCATATATTAGTGCAGGTGCTTGGTTTTTGCATATTTATAGAAAAATAATACTTTGCATTTAAATAGCACTTTTCATCTTCAAAGTGGTTGTTCAAACATGAGCTAATTAATTCTCATAACACCCCTGTGAGGTAGGTAAAGTGTTATCCCACTTTCACAGATGTGGAAATTGAGGAAGAGAGATGACTTGCCCCAAGCCTCACAGCAAGTCATTACAGATTCAGGGTTAGAACTCAGAAGTTCCTGTGCTCAAAGAAAAAGTTTCCTGTCATGCTTACATATGTTTTGTTCTGTGTGTGTGAGTGAGTGATGGGTAATAGAAAAATACATTTGGGGGCCAGCATTGCGTGTGTATTGGTGTTTTAAGGGAATATAATTTGCCTCTGCCAGGTTTTTCTAGTTAAGCATTCCAAATAAATATCATGTAAGGTACTTTGACAAAAATATCTTTTGAAGTATCCTAAATCTTTTAAAATTCAGGGATTATAATTGGTATGTCCAGTTTTCCAAGGAGGTACCCATTTTCCTTAGCCTGGATACATGAGGAAATACTGAGAATGGATTACTCCCATTAGAGCTGGAACCTGGATTTTAGTAGAGGAATATAATTGTCACTCCAAGACCTCTTCATTGCTGTAATTGAAGAGGTGATGGTTGTGAAAGTTTGCATTAGAGAGCCTCCTCTGCATTTAGCTGTTAGTTATTCAGTGCCAGTAAAACAAAGATATGAAGTGAAATTCTCCAATAATTTTTTCTGTCTTCAAAAAAAGGTTAACAAATAAGATTTCCTTCTATTTCTATTAAGTGTAAGAAGTAAGGCTCATTTGTCTTGTAGATACAAGACAAGGAGATATCTGAGATATCTGACTGAGGAGATACATGAACCATTAGCCAATTACCTTTGAAAAGTCATGGAAGAGGGAAGACATTACAGAAGACTGGAAAAGGTCAAATATAGTGCCCATCTATAAAAAGGGAAATAAGGACAACCTGGGGAATTACAGACCAGTCAGCTTAACTTCTGTACCCGGAAAGATAATGGAGCAAATAATCAATCAATTTGCAAACATCTAGAAGATAATAAGGTGATAAATAACAGTCAGCATGGATTTGTCAAGAACAAATCGTGTCAAACCAACCTGATAGCTTTCTTTGATGGGGTAACAAGCCTTGTGGATAGGGGGGAAGCGGTAGATGTGGTATCTCTTGACTTTAGTAAGGCTTTTGATACTGTCTCGCATGACCTTCTCATAAACAAACTAGGGAAATACAACCTAGATGGAGCTATTATAAGGTGGGTGCATAACTGGTTGGACAATCGTTCCCAGAGAATAGCTATCAGTGGTTCACAGTCATGCTGGAAGGGCATAATGAGTGGGATCCCGCAGGGATTGGTTCTGGGTCCTGTTCTGTTCAATATCTTCATCAATGATTTAGATAATGGCATAGAGAGTACACTTATAAAGTTTGCAGACGACACCAAGCTGGGTGGGGTTACATGTGCTTTGGAGGATAGTATTAAAATTCAAAATGATCTGGAGAAATGATCTGAAGTAAATAGGATGAAATTCAATAAGGACAAAGGCAGAGTATTCTATTTAGGAAGGAACAATCAGTTGCACACATACAAAATGGGAAATGACTGGCTAGGAAGGAGTACTGCACAAAGGGATCTGGGGGTCATAGTGGATCACAAGCTAAATATGAGTCAACAGTGTAACGCTGTTGCAAAAAAAGCAAACATCATTCTGGGATGTATTAGCAGGAGTATTGTAAGCAAGACACGAGAAGTAATTCTTCCACTCTACTCCATACTGATTAGGCCGCAACAGGAGTATTGTGTCCAGTTCTGGGCGCCACATTTCAGGAAAGATGTGGACAAATTGGAGAAAGTCCAGAGAAGAGCAACAAAAATGATTAAAGGTCTAGAAAAATGACCTATGAGGGAAGATTGAAAAAATTAGTTTGTTTAGTCTAGAGAAGAGAAGACTGAGAGGGGACATAACAGTTTTCAAGTACATAAATGGTTGTTGCAAGAAGAAGGGAGAAAAAATGTTGTTCTTAACCTCTGAGGATAGGGCAAGAAGCAATGGGCTTAAATTGCAGCAAGGGCGGTTTAGGTTGGACATTAGGAAAAACTTCCTAACTATCAGAGTGGTTAAGCACTGGAATAAATTGCCTAGGGAGGTTGTGGAATCTCCATCATTGGGGATTTTTAAGAGCAGGTTGGATAAACACGTGTCAGGGATGGTCTAGATAATACTTAGTCCTGCCTTGAGTGCAGGGGACTGGACTAGATGACCTCTCGAGGTCCCTTCCAGTTCTATGATTCTATGATATACAGTCTCTTAAAGAAATCTCTCCAATTACAAATGTGATGTCTGCTCAGAGGGATCTGCAACTTATTCACACATACTATGAGTCTATACTGTACTTTGAAAGAGAATTGTACTGCTTTTGTGGAAATAAGCTGCCATAAATGGAGTATGTAAAAGCAGTTTGAGCATTAGGTATCAAGATAGATATTGTGGTGTTTGGCACAGTATGACTGCTCAAAAGGTGGCTGTTGTTTGTATAACATAATCAGGGCCTTGAGTACTCCGTAACACGAGACCAAATTCCCTGTCAGCAACCCGATAAATTCCATGGCAAAATTTAATTTACTCTGTCACCATGAAATATCCTTCATTCCCGTCCCTGTCTTCTCTCAAACACAGAGAACTATTATTATAATTACTACTGTTATTTATTATTTGTATTGAGGTAGTACCTAGGATCCCTAGTCATAGACCAGGACCCCATTGTCCTAAGCACCATATAAATATATAACGAAGAGACTGTCCAAAAATTGCTTAGCAATCTCAGAGCTATGGTTCATAGTTGACAATACTCATTGATACAAATACTGTTACTGACTGTTTTTGACCATGATAATTTGAGAGGATGGGTTTTTATTATGTTCTTCATTATGACTGTCAATTGCAGTTAACTCATGCGATTAAGTCAAAAAATTAATCACGATTTAAAAAATTAATCACGATTAATCGCAGTTTGCACTGTTAAACAATAAACCAATTAAATTTTATTAAATATTTTTGGATGTTTTTCTACATTTTCAAATATATTGATTTCGATTACAACACAGAATGCAAAGTGTACAATGCTCACTTTATATTATTATTTTTGATTACAAATATTTGCACTGTAATAAAGAAATCCTATTTTTCAATTCACCTCATACAAGTACTGTAGTGCAATCTCTTTATCGTGAAAGTGCACCTTACAAATGTAGATTTTTGTTGTTACATAACTGCACTCAAAAACAAAACAATGTAAAACTTTAGCACCTACAAGTCCACTCAGTCCTACTTATTGTTCAGCCAATCACTAAGACAAACAAGTTTGTTTATATTTACGGGAGATAATGCTGCCCACTTCTTATTTACAATGTCACCAGAAAGTGAGAACAGGTGTTTGCATGGCACTTTTGTAGCTGGCATTGCAAGGAATTTACGTGCCAGATATGCTAAACATTTGTATGCCCCTTCATGCTTCGGCCACTATTCCAGAGGACATGCTTCCATGCTGATGACGCTTGTTTAAAAAAAAGTCTTAATTAAATTTATGGCTGAACTCCTTGGGATAGAATTGTATGTCCCCGGCTCTGTTTTACCCGCATTCTTCCATATATTTCATGTTATAGCAGTCTCGGATGATGACCGAGCACATGTTGTTCGTTTTAAGAACACTTTCACAGCAGATTTGACAAAACACGAAGAAGGTACCAATGTGAGATTTCTAAAGATAGCTACAGCACTCGACCCAAGGTTTAAGAATCAGAAGTGCCTTCCAAAATCTGAGCGGGACGAGGTGTGGAGCATGCTTTCAGAAGTCTTAAAAGAGTTACCCTCCGATACGGTGGCATCTGACTCAATTGATGAAAATGAACATGTGTCAGTCCGAACTGCTTTGGATCGTTGTCGAGCAGAATCCATCATCAGCATGGACTCATGTTCCCTAGAATGGTGGTTGAAACATGAACGGACATATGAATCTTTAGCACATCTGGCATGTGAATATCTTGAGACGCCGGCTACAACAGTGCCATGCAAACGCCTGTTCTCACTTTCAGATGACATTGTAAACAAGAAGCGGGCAACATTATCTCCTGCAAATGTAAACAAACTTGTTTGAGTGATTGGCTGAACAATAAGTAGGACTGAGTGGACTTGTAGGCTCTAACGTTTTAGATTGTTTTGTTTTTGAATGCAGTTATTTTTTTGTAATGTGATGGGGCAGCTGCCCCACACTAGTAGAAAAGGGGTTAAAAGCAGCCACAGGGAGGCTACACCAGAGGCAGCCAATCGGAAAGGGTCTGAGAGGAGCAGCCAATCATGGCTTCGCAGGCTCATATAAGAAGGGCGGCAGGGCAGGGCAGAGCAGAGAGAGTCACTCCCTGGAGCTTGAGGAGGGAGGTAGACTGGCTGCCTTGCAGGCTGAGCTCAGCAAGCACCCTGGACATAGCAGTACTATAGGCTGGTGCTGCAGGCTGAAGCCCTGAGGCTAGGGCAAAGAAGATGCTGGGGCTGCAGGGAAGTGGCCCAGGGAGATCCACAGAGGAGTCAGAGGGGATGCAGTAAGTGGCTGCTATCTACATGGTCCCTGGGCCAGGACCCAGAGTAGTGGGCGGGCCCGGGTCCCTCTCCCCTGCTCCTCGCCACTGGCGAAGAGGGTAAAGAGTAGACTGCACTTGCCACTGAAGGTAGTGGCTGGACAATGGACTGCAGTCCCCCCAGAAGGGGGGAACACGGAGTATGGCCCAGCCAGCGGGCAGTGTCATGAAGAGGACGCCGCGGTCCTGGGAGTGACATGGGTCCAGGAACAGAGGTGAGTCACGCCCTGTCACATGTACATAATCCTACATTTGTGAGTTCAACTTTAATGATAAAGAGATTACACTACAATACTTGTATTAGCTGAATTGAAAAATACTATTTCTTTTGATTTTTACAGTGCAAATATTTGTGATAAAAATAAATATAAAGTGAGCGCTGTACATCTTGTAATCTGTGTTGTAATTGAAATCAGTATATTTGAAAATGTAGAAAACATCCAAAAATATTTAAATAAATGGTATTATATTATTGTTTAACGCGATTAATCACAATTAATTTTTTTAATCACCTGGCAGCCCTATTTTCCATACATACTCCATAGGGTTCAACTCCCATAATGCCCATGTGACCTGTCTCAGATCCTTCTTCTCCCCACATGTGTCAGGATGATGGCGTTAGATTCCAGTTCTCTCTTTCCAACCCCTGCTACCTAGCTCTATGGAACAGTGCAGGCAGTATGCATTGTAATCCAATTAATTCCCCAATGTGGGGAACCTTGCAGAGCAAGAGGCAGCTGCTAGCAGGTCCCATCAGGACAGGTAGACAAAAGAATGTTGGGTTTCTGATTGCAGTAAAATGGTGAATTTCATAGAATCTTCAGAAAATGCCAAATTATGCCGTTGTGAAATTATGAAGCCTACAGGGTCCTGACTGAGATGAGTGAAGCAAGACACATGTGTCAGAGCTATTGTTTCAGGTTACAGTCTGTTCATACTTTTGAGGCCTTCTCTGCAGCAAAACAGGCTAGACACGTTTTTCTTTTTAAATTGGAAGCCGAGATTCTGCAGCAAAACTCTGGAAGAAGGGGGTGAATTCGGCAGAAAATACCATAGCGGTGAAACGCTTGGGTCACTGAACTTCGTGTTTTGCAAAATCTGGACTTGTCTCAGACTTTCATATTGGGGATAGGACAGGTAAGTGGCTATCTTACTTAAGAAGTTATTTTTGAAGGGGTTAGTAGTCTGAGCTCATCCACTTAGAAGTACACAACATTATCTGTGGCCTCTTTAAGCAGTTTTTCATAGGGACCATAGTCGTTGCCATGACCATATCTAACTAATAGTCTGGCTGGCTGGGTATCCCATCCTCTATTGTGGCCTATCAAGATATTTCAGATAAAGGAACATTGTAACTTTTTAAATTTTTGTTCGTTTTCGTATCTATTTATGCAAACATTGTGTCATGAGTGGGGAGCTCTTCCTGATTCCATCTGGTTATCAGTTTTTCCCCTGAGGTCTAAAGATTGATAGCCTTAGTAATTTTTATTGTATGGTAATTAGTGTAACTGCCAGGTGACAGACTATTGATTTATATAATGGTAATAGTAGGTGAAAACATTATCTACTATCTATCACCTTATTAATGCAGTCTTAGCATATCCTTCACATTTTGACTAGTGATGTGTCTTACTTAAACTGGCCACTAGGACTGATCTTTCTGCTACCTGTAGTCATTTGGAGTCACCATTGTCTACATTTCTCCTCCTAATCTTGTATCCTCATGGGATTTCTGAGGCTCTTCTCCGGATGCAGAAGATTCTAATCCAGACACTTAGCTGGCATCTGCTTCATTAATGTACTCAGATTTGAGGATTATTTTCCTGCAGAAAAGTTGTAATTCATTTCCACATTCTCCACTGGGCACTCAAGAATGTTTGCTTTAATTATGTTTATTCTTTAAAATGATCATCTTAGTTGGAATAAAATTGTTACAGCTACCTAAATTTGCCATGTGTAGCTGTTCAGTGCTACTCATGCTGATCCATCTCATCATCCTGCTGGATGTGGCTTCTATATTCTCCTCCAAAGATGTTTTATCCCACATGAATTACTTCAAATATGCATTTGACAGATGATCAATCCTCCTCTGCATCATGGGAAGTGCTCTAGGCAGCAAAGATGGTGCAGGTTCAGTGACTGAGGGAAGGAAAGCTGTGTCTTGAAAAAGCTTCTAATCCCTTTGGTTTTATTTTTAGAAATGATAAAGGTTTGCCTATGGGTTCAGGGAGCCAGTACTGGGGTCTGCTCCAGGAAATTAAAGCACAAACAGCTTGTGCTCTCTAAATTGCACAGGTTTACTGGTTTCCTCAGTGGTCACCTCTGCTTCTCTATAATTCTGTATTCCAATTTATTGTATCCAATCTGTCACCTACCCTGACATTCTATATAAGTTTAGCATATTTTAAGCTTTTTTGTTTCCATCTGATTTTAGTTTCTCTGAGCTGTTTAATCTAAGTCATTTCCGACTGTTATTCCACATGCAGTTAAGGGACCTGCAGTAATAAGAATAAAGCATTATAAATGCCCACCCCTTTTTAAATTTCCTTTATGCAGTTTTGATGGTTGGAAACAAAGGAATTGTAAAATCATCTTCAGTCATGGAGCTCATCTCTGAGCTATTTTTAGGATGCACTAGATAGGAGAATGTAGGGGCGGGAGGGGGGCGTTTGTGTAAGAAACAGTGAGTTAAGTCTAATGCAGTCTCAGCTGTGTGAGTGAAAGCGGCTGTGACAGCGCCCCCAGTTTGTATATTTGTGTGAAAATGTTACAGGTTGCTGATGTCATTCTTGTTGCTTGGCAACTGTTTTTTCCCTCTAGTTTGTAGAACAGAGTCCTCATTAGTGTCAAGTAGACAATTTTACTGATGATTTGAGAACAGGAAGCCCAGAGTTAAGCTCCATGAATCTAGTTTATGGGAAGAATAATCCTTTGCAAGATTTAAGGCAGCCTTGATGAAGATTTTCCTGAAGAGAGAGAGAGGGAGAGAAACAATTTATAAAATGTTAATCCCTGCTGCAGAGAAATTTACCTAAATTACACAGTAATAATCTAATCATCCTCTTCCATCGTTACAGTATAACTCTGCATAAAATATATAACGCTTTCTCAAAATGATTACACATCTCAGTGCTAACCATTTACTGTTTAATTACTTTTTATAACATCCATTTGTGTCTATTAAGTATTTCATCATGTATCAGTTATAGTATTACAACAGGAACAGAAAAAAAATGGGTTTCAATTAAAGCATGAAAATACATTTTATAATCATATGCATTGCATTATTTTATGCATCTTTAAATCTTTAGTCCTATTATCTGAAATCTTCAAAGTAAGACCGAAAGCATTGCCTACTCCTTATGTCTGAATATCTCAACAATCACTCTGCTCTTGCAAATTTCATTTGCACATTCCATCTATAAACTTCAGCTGTACTGTGACTGACTTGGAGCACTACAAGATCACTGGACTTTTATTTCAACCCTTGTCATAGGCAACCAAATTCCAGTTAAGCTAATGAGTGTTTCCCAATAAGCTCAGTTAATTGCAGCCACACTTCCGAAGTTTGCAAGTTTTGGGTGTTCTTTGAAACCCCAGGTGCAGGTAGGGGTGTGTGTGTGTGTGTGTGTGTGTACATTGTGCACAGTACAGGATATAAATATACAGTACAAGCTGTGTTATCCAGCACTTTATCAATCAGAAAGCTCTATTAACTGGCATTTCTGATATCTCCTAATACAAATCTTCAATCTAGTAACCAGGACTAGTATAATGCCCAGGAGGTTATGCAATTGCACATACTGCACTCTACTTTTAGGCAAAGGAGGCAAAAGACAAGTAAACAAGCTGGTATCTGGAATTTATTAAAAAAAGCAGCTTCCAGGGTATGTCATTGGGCTGAATCTGTAATGACCCTGTCTCCTACACCTTCTTCTACCTTACCTGCTCCTCTTAGCCTAACCCACTTAAAATTCAGTCATCCACATGGTACATAGCTGAAACGTCATGGTGCCTTTCCAAAATCATCCTAAGTAGAGTGCATTGCCATAATCCAGCCTGAAGATGACAACATTTCTGTTCTGTTTCTCTTCCAAGTAGATCCATTTTGAGTAATGGGCAGCATGGTGAATGCAGACTGTCTCCACTTGGCAAGAGTCAAGTAATTCTCACTATTAAAAGGTTTCAGAGTAGCAGCTGTGTTAGTCTGTATCAGCAAAAAGAGCAGGAGTACTTGTGGCACCTTAGAGACTAACAAATTTATTTGAGCATAAGCTTTCGTGGGCTACAGCCCACTTCTTTGGATGCATAGAATGGAACATACAGTAAGAGTTGTCTTCAGAGAAAATCACTTAGTGTATGGCAGTCTCTCTTTCACTGACTACAGGATACCAGAGCAGGAAGGGGAAAAGGGCTGTCTTTTCTGGTTGGGTTTCAGTCTCACTGCTGGATATTCTGTATATGTTGGGAAAACTTTGTCCTACCATTATGATATTTCTTTTTAAAGAAATTTTTAAAAAGATCACGACAAACTAATGAAAGGAGTCTCCGTCAGAAAGTTGATTTAAAATCAAATGAAACAATCAACTTCAGTATTTCCTTAAATGTAGTATTTATGATGACTCTTGCTATAAGGGCAGAATCCTGCTGCTTACCCTTTCTGACTTTGTAGTGGATGTAATCCTATTTTTAGCAGGCTATTGGCACCAAGCACCATGTTGGCACTTTGCATATCTAATAAATAAGAGGACACAGGTAGAGAAAAGAGGATATAACTATCAGCTTTCAAAATCCTTTGATCTGTATATACCAAATCTCACAAATAGTCTGGAATTAAACATAAAATTGCCTCTGACACAATTATCACAGTTCAAAGAAACATAAATAGAAAATAAATTCAGAGGTAAGAATGAAAGTGTGTCCTTACCTCACCTCATCTAATAGTGTCTAATGAGTAAATTGTGTTTAATTCCAGACCAGCTTTCTGACAGATTTGGTGCTGGGCAGGCAAAGGGTCTTTCAAGGTGTTATCTTCCTCCAAATTCTTCTGTGTTTGTTTCTCTCTTGCTGCCCTCAATCTTGTTGATCTTCCTTGTGGCAACATCCTGTTCAGTATGCTAGGATGAAGTTTAGCCTTTCAGAAAATTTAATCTTTGCCAGTAAATTTTACTTCATTTGCTGACCCACTGAACAGTGTGAAGAGGGGCAGAGGATGGGATGAAGAACTTCTCCCAGTGGTAGGCACCAAAGTGTAAATAACTTTTCCTAAGTGTAATTGTTCACTGGCTGTTTTCCTGGTAGTAAAATGGCTAGTCACAGGTTAGTAGATGACCTATATGAATGTATGTCTTTGTTACTGTTTCCCTAATCTTCCATCCCCTTTGACAAGTGAAATGCCTGCAAGATGCATGGAAACAATTTGAAAACCCAATAATAGAGGCTCAAAGTACGCTCAAATTTAAAAAAAACGGTAAGAGGTGCAAAAAACTCCCACTGTGGCTAAACAGCAGAGTAAGGGGTTAGAGGGGAGAAAGGCATCCGTTAAAAATTGGAAGCCAAATCCTATGGAGGAAAATGAAAAGGAACATAAATTCTGGCAAGTGTAAAAGCATAATTAGGATGGTCAAAAAAAGAATTTGAAGAGCAACCAACAAAACATACAAAAAGCAAATTTTTTTTAAAAAGTGCTTCAGATGCAGGAAGCCTGCCAAAAAATCAGTGGGGCCACAGGGCAATCAAGGTGCTAAAGGAGCACTGAAGGAAGACAAAACTATTGTGGAGAAGCTAAGGCCATGTCTACACTAGCGAACTAACAGCGACACAGCTGTACCAATGCAGCTGCGTTGCTATAAGATCGCTTGTGTAGCCTCTCTGTGCCAATGTGAAAGAGCTCTCCTGTTCACATAATAAAACCACCTCCACGAGCAACGGTAGCTGTGTTGGCAGGAGAAGGTCTCCCACTGACATAGCGCTGTCCACCCCCGGTGCTTCTGTTGGTGTAACTTATGTTGCTCGGGGGTGTTTTTTCACACTCCTGTGCGACATAAGTTCTACCGACAAAAGTGATAGTGTAGACAAGCCCTATGTGAATACTTTGCATCGGTCGTCACTGCAGAGGATGAGGGAGATTCCCACATCTGAACCATTCTTTTAGGTGACAGGTCTGAGGAACTGTCCAAGATTGAAGTGTCAATAGAGGAGGTTAACATAAGAATGGCCATACTGGGTCAGACCAAAGGTCCAATCTAGTTCAGTATCCTGTCTTCTGACAATGGCCAATGCCAGGTGCCCCAAAGGGAATGAACAGACAGGTGATCCATCACCTGTCACCCATTCCCAGTTTCTGGCAAACAGAGGCTAGGGACACCATCCCTGCCCATCCTGGCTAATAGCCATTGATGGACCTATCCTCCATGAGCTTATCTAGTTCTTTTTTGAACCCTGTTATAGTCTTGGCCTTCCCAACATCCTCTGGCAAGGAGTTCCACAGGTTGACTGTACGTTGTGTGAAAAAAATTGTTTTTGGAACAAATTGATAAATTAAACAGTAATAAGTCCCCAGGACCAGATGGTATTCACCCAAGAATTCTGAAGAAACTCAAATGAAATTACAGAACTACAAACCGTGGTATGTAACCTGTCACTTAAATCAGCCTGTGTAGTAGATGACTAATAGCTAATGAGGATAGCTAATGTAACACTGATGGTTTTTTTTTTTAAAGGCTCCAGAGGTGATCCTGGCAATTAAATAGGCCAGTAAGCCTAATTTTAGTACAAGGCAAATTGGTTGAAACTATAGTAAAGAACAGAATGATCAAACACATGAACACGATACGTTGGGGAAGAGTCAGCACAGTTTTTGTAAAGGGAAATCATGCCTGCCCAACGTATTAGAATTCTTTGAGAATGTTAGCAAGCATGTGGACAAGAGTGATCCATTGGAATAGTGTACTTGGACTTTCAGAAAGCCTTTGACAAGGTCCCTCACCAAAAGCTCATAAGCAAAGTAGGTAATCATGGGATAAAAGGGAAAGTCCTCTCATGGATCAATAACTGGTTAAAAGATAGGAAACAAAGAGTAGGAATAAAGGATCAGTTTTCACAGTGGAAAGTGGTAAATAGTGAGGTCCCCTAGGGATCTGTATTGGAACCTGTGCCATTCACTGTATTCATCAGTTCTCTGGAAAAAGGGGTAAACTGTGAGGTGGCAAAATTTGCAAATGATACAAAAGTACTCAAGATAGATAAGTCCAAAGCTGACTGTGAGAAGTGACAAAGAGATCTCACAAAATTGTGTGAGCAGGCAACAAAATGACAGGTGAAATTCAATGTTGATAACTACAAAGTTATGCATATTGGAAAAAATAACCTCAATTACACATACAAAATGATGGGGTCTAAATCAGCTGTTACCACTCAAGAAAGAGATCTTGGAGTCCCTGTGGATAGTTCTCTGAAAACATCTCCTCAATATGTAGCGGCAGTCAAAAATGCTAATAATGTGAGGTACCATTAGGAAAGGGATAGATAATAAGACTGGAAATATCACAATATCACTATATAAATGGATGTTACGCCCACACCTTGAATACTGTGTGCAGATCTGGTTGCCCCATCTCAAAAAAGATATGTTAGTATTGGAAAAGGTACAGAGAAGGATAACAAAAATGATGAGGGGTATGAAACAGCTTCCACATGAGGAGAGATTAAAAAGACTGGGACTATTCATTTTAGGAAAGATATAATAAAGGGGTGTGTGATAGGGGTGTATAATCATGAATGATATAGAGACAGTGAATACAGATGTGTTATTAATCCCTTAATATAACACAAGAACCAGGTGTCACCCAATTAATTTAATAGCCAGCAGGTTTAAAACAAACACAAATAAAGTTCTTTACACAATGCACAGGCAATCTGTGGAATTAGTTGCGAGGGGATGTTGTGAAGGCCAAAAGTATAACTGGGTTCAAAAAAGAATTAGGTTTGTGGAGGTTAGGTCCATCAATGGCTATTAGCCAAGATAGTCAGGGAAAACAGCCTCATGCTTTCTCTTTAAACCTCTGACTTCTAGAACCTGGGACTGGATGATAGTTGCCCTCTTATCTTCATTCCCTTTGAAGCATCTGGCACTAGCCACTGTTGAAAGACAGTATACAGGGCTAGTTGGGCCAGCATACAGGGTTGTTTGTTAGGTTCCCACTGTCTCATGCGAACCACGTGTGCACATCAGGGACCAGCATTTGACCAGCATACCTACCTATGGTAGGGTAGATACTAAAAATGTTACATTCACAGTGGTAACTAGCAAGACAGTATCATAAAGTAGCTGCTACTGAAATTGCATATCCGCTGTTTTGGAAATATATATTCCTTATTTAGAAGAGATGGAACACAGTTCAGTCTTTTTATATTTTTTTTTATTGTGTAGTGAGTAAGTGTAGAAATATAAATCAATATAATAGCATGGTTCACTTTTAGTTCACATTGTTAGTTTTGTAGATTGTGCATAAAAAGCACAAAGTGGATCCTAACTTATCCTTGAAGACTTCACAAATCTCCCCCCGTCCAAGACCTTTGAACAGCAGGACTCTGCAGTGACAAATTTGTCAGTTCCTAGTGCACACTAATCATATCTGTGGATTAGGTTACTGTAATGTTATGTGCTCATTCCATTTTTCTGACAGAATCATTGCTTTGCAGCTGTAGTAATTTTCCTTGTCAAAAGCATTCCCTATTCCTGTCAACTTGTGTATAAAGAGAAATTGGCTGGAGTTCACAAACTACTGTCAACAATGATACTAGAGGTAGAATTTATTAATATTTCTGTACTTGGCAATGTTGTGAGTAAGAAATATAAATTGGTTTGCTGAGTTACCGACAGTCACATCCACAACATTGCATTAAAACAGTGATAAAGTGGTGTATTGGATGGTTTCATGAAACTCATAATGGGACATTCAGCTTTTTGGCGATGGTTGTCTGTTACAAGTTCAAATGTGGCTTAGGTTGATAGGTACTGTAACAATTTTCAGTGACAGAACTACTTTGCAGCCCACGTGAACTGAGTTTAGCAGTTTCAGGCCAACTCCTAGGAGTGGAATAAGACAAAATGAGTCCAGGATCTCCATGACCAGACTCTTCCACGCTTCCTAGTCCCAGACCTAACACTGAGTATATTCTTCCTGCAAACTAGACCAGTCCTACATGGACTCCCTGATTCGGGAATCCAACATGGTGGTGGGGAGGTCTTCCACCATTATCATAGCAGGGGAACAATATGTTTGTGGCTCTCTTGGCTGCAGTCACTCCATTGGGATGATGTCAGCAGAGCTACCCTGATTCCCACAAAGTCCTTTACTCAGGTGGGTAAATACTGAATCCTCTCTCTTCTGGAATGGACCCCGGGTTTCCTGAAGATGGGGGGTGGGAGGGAAATGGAGGAGGCCCAGGTTGCCCTAAGAGGAGATTTGTGATGGCTGTTGTGTTATAGGGGTGGGATACTGTCTGGGGCCCTGGATTTCCCAGCCCTAAGTTCCTAGCTCCCTATCCTCCTACTTCCCTCCCGTGTCATCCCTCCTTACTCCCACACATTTTTCATTCTTGCGGGATTGTACTGCAAAGCCTTCAAGTCTGCATTCTGCCTCCCCCCCATTCGTTTGGTGCCTGGGCCTATATCCGTTGCTGTTCTAAGCTGAAGTTAATGGAGTTGCACCTGACTCTGTCAGCAGTGAATGTGACCTGATCTATGGAAACAGGAGGCATTAGAGAAAGGAGCTGTATAGAGTAGCAGATCTTTGGGGTATACTGAAGCAGTGAGGATAGGCTGGAGGGCCTCACAGGGAGAACGTTAACAGGCTGAAGAGTGGCGTTTGGAAGGGGAGCTTTTTCCTCAGTACCACCCACCACAGCAGCAGGTAATTGGGCATCAGCTTGTCAGAAGTTTAAATTTTAAATACACTGACAAGTGATGTCCACAAACAAATGAGCAGTCCAGGTCATCTGAAAGGAGACTGACAGTGTGCCATTATTTCCTCTTCTCAGCTCTGATCTAAAAGCCAAACCCACATACCATCTTTTGGCCAGGTCTGCACTACAAGAGTCTATTTCAGTAAAGCTATGCTGGCATAGACCGCTAGTGTAGACACTGCATATGCTGATAGAAGGAGTTCTTCTACTTCAGTAGTAGCACATCAACCTTGAGTGATTTTAGCTAAGCCAACAGAGAGACTCTTCTCTCGGCTTAGTTGCATCTGCACTACTCCATCCGCTGGCATAGCTAGACTGCCTAGAACAGTGGTGGGCAACCTGGGGCCCATCAGGGTAATCGGCTGGTGGTCTGCGAGACAGTGTTTACATTGACTGGCCACAGACCCACCACTGGCCTAGAAGGTGTGAATTTTTTCACATTCCTACGTGACATAGTTATGCTGGCATAATTTAGTAGTGTAGACCAGGCCTTTCTCAACAGACCTGTTGCAGTAGGTTTGGAAGCCTCCTCCCTGCAACCAGCTGGAAGATTCTCCCCTTCCCCTTGCTTTCTGATTCCCTTCTCCCCTCTCTGCCCCCCAGGGAAATGCAGACTGTGTAGAAATTTGGTGTATTTAAGTGTATCTGCCCTTATTTTTCAATTTGACTTCATTCTGTTTAAAAAAATTGAATGGGGAAGAAAAGGTTAGGGTCCATAATAGCCCAATATCAGTATTTTGGGGAAAATGCAGTTACAAACCTGCTGAATAACCTCTGTCAGGGTTTCTGCTTTTGCAGCTCCGTTACCTTCTGCTACTGCCTCCCTGCTTCTACTACAAGAGAACCCTGGCAAATATCCTCACACACATTGTTAAATGGGACGAGGGCTGGTTTTACATCATAGCGAAGCAGCAACCCCTTACCTTATTTCTGCCTGCAAAATACGAGTCTCTCTCTCTCTTTCAAGGAAATAGGTCCATATTGTGATGTTATTAATCTTTGCCATAACCCTCATTTTTATCTAAACTATGGCTCAGAGGTACAGTAACACTATATCCTTATCGTTTTTTCTAGTTTTCACACATCATTTATTCCACTCTCTTTCCTCCTTTTCTCATTATAACTCTGAACCATTTTCTCCCCCCTTTCTGTTTTCTACTATGAATCTGTGCCTGCCCCCCACAGTTTTTCTCTCAGCCTGGGTGTAACCCTCAGTCTTACTTTCTCCCAATCTCTTCTGACCTGTTCTCCCTCTGCTCAGTTAGTTGTTGTCTCCATTTGTTTTTCTCTTTCCTACTTTCCCTTTAACCCTCAAGGCTCCTGTTCAGGCCAGTTTCAGCCTCCTCCCACTGGAGATCCCTGAGGTTCCAGTTCAAGCTGCCACCAGCTGTGTCCACTGCCTTTCCCCTAGTCTGTCTATGACCTCTGTGGCTCTTGTAAGTGTAGCTGTTATCTGCCTCCTGCATCTGAGACAGGCTGCCTAAAGGTGGGATTTTTTCACAACTTGTCATGCTTCTCTTGCTGGGCACAGCTTGACCTTGGTGCAAGTTCAAGGGCCATCTCTGGTCCTGCACTGGCTTGCTTAGTTTGAAAAATGGATGAGTTGAAATTCCAGTAAGGCCATCAGTGTCACTGGCCAAAACTACTGCACACCAGCCCATTTTGGGCCCTGCATACATCGGAAAGCCAGTAGACTGAATAATGACCCTATTAAATATTCTGTCATATCTCATAGAGCTGGAAGGGACCCCGACGGGTCATTGAGTCCAGTCCCCTGCCTTCACTAGCAGGACCAAGTACTGATTTTACCCCAGATCCTTAAGTGGCCCCCTCAAGGATTGAACTCACAACCCTGGGTTTAGCAGGCCAATGCTCAAACCACTGAGCTATCCCTCCCCCTATTATAATCTCACCACTGACTGGTTAACTCCTGTAAGAATCTACCAACATGAAAAGCCTCCATAGCGAGAATATAGACTTAGCTTCCTTCCAGAAGGAAGTATGGCTGCTATAGAGCAATACTCCTATAAACACAGACAACTCTCACAGTTTTATTGTGAGTCTTATAATTTTTTTCATTAACCCCCTCCCCCTCCTCCAGACCCTGGAGTTATATGACCGCATCAGAACCTCAGCTTTCATTTTAATGAAAGTAAATTCCTAGCCATCCTGGGTGTGGAGATAAGCTTGAATATCTGAGCACTGAAGATTCACAAGCCAGAAAGCAAGTTTAAAAAAAAAACCCACCTCAATGTATTGCTTGTCAAATCTCATGCTTTTGGGGGCTTGATTCATGATTTGTTGAATGCTTGGGGCTGGCAATACTGAAGGAATGACTCCTCTTCCCCCAGCACTCCTATGAAGTTTCTTTCTAGCAGCTTCAGAAACTTAAGATACGTCTACATTGCAGTCATGGGATTTGGTTGCAACTCGTGTGAATGTACCTGAGCTAGCTTTAATCTAGCACCTCATGACTGCAGCACAGCCATACTTACTTTATACTACTACTACTACTACAACATACTTTATACTACTTTATTTTTCCTTTCTTCTTCATTGTGTAGCTGCAAATAGTTCCCAAAGTGGTATCTCAATGAGAACCCCATGAGTTATAAAATAGATATTCCTGAACTATCTGCAGTAGTTCCAGATAAAGTAGTGATCCATTGCTTCATAACAGAGACTACTCTCTGGTCTTCCTGCCCAGCAGCATGAAATTGGGAAATATTGCATTTGTCTGCTTACTGAGCATCTCAAGGGAGAGAATTTCTCAGCCCCAAAATAGAATTCTGCATACAGTTGGTCGACCTTGAGAAGGCTTTGCACAACTGCATTCCTCTGTATGTAACACCATAAATTTTAAATGCCACATCTGATCAATTCCAGGGAATATTCTAGGCATCAGTGTACCTATTTACAGGTGAAATTGAAAAACTGAAAGGTGGAAAATGGGGGACATGGAGCCCCTGTCATCTGTTTAGCACAACAGCTTCCACTTTCTCTCCAGTTGTCTATAAATCAAACTGGTTGAAGGTACCCATTAATATCTTCCAGTATAACAGTATCCCATCTCATCTCTGCTCATCCTTCCAGTAGCTTAACATGTTGACACCCTGAATGACTTATCTCACAGATGGAAATAAAAATGATGAGGAAGAGGAAATGAGGGATGGGAGCATACACAGAGCCCCTGGAATGGGAGGACCCTGGTATAGGGGAGGGAACGAAACATACAGTCCATGGTGGGAGGGAATTTGGGGGACCCTGGTATAGGGGAAATGAAGGTGCACACAGAGTCCCTGCCATGAGGGGAAATGGGGGGGAGGGGATGAGGGCACACAGAGCCATTTGCATGGAGCGGAGGGAGGGATAGGGGACACATAGAGCCCCAGGCATGAGGGACAGGGTGGGGAAGTTACAGGGAGTCCCTGAAATAAAGGAGGATGGGAGGATGGCACCCTGGGAGCTTATGGAGTGGAATGGAGGAATGCTGGTGTGTGCAGTCAGCTCGGCCTACAGAAGCTACGAAACGTGCAACCACCTAGTGATACACAACTTACACAGAAAGCACTAGGACAGTCTAAACAGAGAGGTAGAATAATAATAAGGCAAGTCTGGTCTAGTGTGTTTTCTAGAGGTTGTTCCTCTTGATTCTGGTTGATGGGACAACTCTTAAAATAATCTTATGTAGCAGTCCTATCATCTATAGGTTTCTTGCGAACGTGTTATTTATTGTTCTCTGACTCCCCTAGGTCCACAGCAGAATAAGCTACCGGTTCCTTTTTTCTTAGTGCAATACAGATTTTTTTTTTAAATTGTCTGTTATTGAATGGAAATGTGGCCTTTTAGAGCACTCTGATTACTGTGGTGAATTTGCATTCCTTACATATTATATACGAATCTTCTGAATTCTAAATCTTTCATTGCTCATCTGGGAATGTATTTTTGATGTGCCGAACTAGAAAGCAAGCTTGGCACCAATAAGTACTTAATGACACTAAGTACAAGCCTTAACTGACACATTTTCCTTCTATTACATAACAGAAACTGGATCTGCAATTACTGCTTCCTGCATCGGTTTGGGAAACTCTACAACTCCTCCACCAGGACAGGCAGGAAAATCAGTGCCAGGATACAGTGGTAAGAGTGTGCAGTATATATCAGTAGGGGAGGAAGTTGCTTGCACTTCTGAGAGAGCTCAGCACCTCACAAGATCAGGGTTTAAGATTGCAGTTATTGTTTAACAATCTAGGGCCAAAATTGGTCTCTGCTCAATCAGCTTTGCACCTCTCTGGCTTAACTGGCTACTTAACTGGGTGAATGTCCATGTGACGTAGGGTCAACATAGTAGTTCCTCACCAATGTTTCTTTATTTTTCCTTCCTCCCCAGTTTGGCTGGGGAAAAAAACCATGATTTGGGAGCTGACACATCCTGGAGATCCCATTGTGTATGTTACCAATTGGCGCAATTTAGAGCAGCCCTGAATGCTATTCCATGTTGCCCCTTGGAACCAGTCTAGTGGCTCCAGGATTGACTTAAAGCCATTTTTTTTCTCTCTCTCTCTCTCACATGCACACATGCAACTTTTTGACCTGTGTCAGGTTCAGAAGCATCAGTTCTTACAATCAGACTCCAGTATCCAGTACAATTAAAATTACAGCAACCACTTAATCGTATGGGTTTTAATTTATCCTGTATCCCTTGAAGATGCTTGCATCTTTCAGGAAGTGCTCAAAAACTTACACGGTCAGACCCGTAGCAATCTGCCTTATTAGCAAACATTCCTTTCCATCTTTCAACTGTTAGTCCTACGCATTCCTTATGCACCCAAAATTTCTCAGGCATACAGTTAGATTTGAAAGTGCACAAGGAACTGGCTACTGCAGTTGTCATTGTACTGTTGAGTCTGAAGGTTTGGAATGCCTGCATACAAAGGGGCAATGGATATTACGAAACATTCAGAGCTTCAAACCATAATCTGCAGTAATCTAGTGTTAAATCATAACCAGCAGTGACATTGTTTTTTAGCGGTTAGGAAAAATACTGTTATAGTGATCATCTTTATAATTGGTGGAGAGGGAATAGTAGCTAGACTATGTAGCTAAATAGTGCTTTAAGAACGTATTGTCATACCTGTACCTTACATCTATGACTACATGTGTTATTCAGAGGCTAAATGGTTTTGCTTGTTGGGCATATACATTGTACATGTATGTTTAAGAAACACACTAATCTGATCTTTTTCTGCACAACAATTTAATATAAAAACTCACCTGACTTTAAGTGTATAAAGATGATTCTTCCTGAAGTCTGTGACCTCTACAAATATGTAATGATGAACTAAAAAGCAACATGGTAAGGGTATAAATCTTGTCTATTTGTACCTGCCTCACATCCTCATTCGTTTTATCAAAGAAGACAGTGTTTGTGTTCAGACTTGTACAGGGGCTCATATTTGAGAGAGTTGTTAAACACGTTATGTTTCAATACGTGTGCAGCATTTTTATTTCTAGCTGTACGAAATTGTAGACTGTGAACCAGCATAGGGCATAAAAAGTGAGAGCTTTCATTGTTTGGAAGGTATTTGCATGCAGAGTGTGCAGCCATGAGATGAAGAATTCTAAAATATTTTTATACCTGGGAACTCTGATTTTTGACCCAGAGTGTTCAGGAATTACTTAAAGAAGGACACATAATTCGATTTTTTTGAGGTCAAGCCATCTACAGGAGGAGTGCTCACATTCTTGGGAAGGAACGGTTGGCTGACTTTTCTTCTAACAAGTAGAAGTGAACATGAACATTAAAAAAAATAAACATTTTCAGCTGCCCTAGACTTTGGCACTAGTAGTTATTGTATGAAGACAAACAATGAATGAAAGATGAAGTTAGAGAAAAGGCTTAAAGTTTGACCAGAGCGCTAATAAGCAGGGAACAATGGCAGAATATAATTGCATCAAACCTGTTCCCAAAGCTCTGGTAGTGAGGCTTAGCAAGAATACGTGGGAAGCACATATGCAGAGATTTTAAATGAACTCTGCAAAACCTGCTGTTAGAGTATCTAAAAACTTCCTTCTAAATGGATGAAAGGGAATTACAGCAGAACGTCAGACTTACGAATATCAGAGTTATGAACTGATCAGTCAACCACACACCTCATTTGGAACTGGAAGTATGCAATCAGGCAGCAGCAGAGACCAAAAACAGAAACCAAAAAAATCCAAATACAGTGCAGTACTACTTTAAACGTGAACTATTAAAACAAATAAAGGGAAAGCAGCATTTTTCTTCTGCATAGGAAAGTTTCAAAGCTGTATTAAGTCAATATTCAATTGTAAACTTTTGAAAGAAGAACCATAACGTTTTGTTCAGAGTTATGAACAACCTCCATTTCTGAGCTGTTCGTAACTCTGAGGTTCTACTGTACTTTAAAATAGACTATAAAATGAACGCACATTCAGGTATGTTCCGTAAGGGAACAGATGTCACATTTCCTTTCTAACCAATGGTTCAGGACCACTTATTGGAAAAGTTTACAAATCCTCTAACCCTGCTGTTAATGAAATACAGGACCTTGAAATCACTTCTGATTACTATCTCACTTTTCCTCACTTCAGTTGTGATATGACTTTAGCTGCTGCTACTTTAGCTACTAGTTTGAGATAAATGTTTTATGCCATTTAAAAGATGGACTCTGTGCTTTCTTGCATTAGTAGTTCTCTGGACAACGGTTGCTGAAGTCATGATACCTTTAAATTGGATTTGGGGAAATAAAATTGGAAGAAATGCCCTTTTACCCCCCCCCCCCCCCCCGTAAATGGCCAAATTCTTTCCTGTTATACCATTGTAAATACAGAGTAAAGTCAATTGTGTGAAGTGACTCCAGCTTTACATTGGGGTAAATGAGAGCAGGATTTGGCCACAGTTCAAGATTCAATGTTGGGTGACCAGGTTAGGCTATGAATGCTGCATACCACTGGAAAACTAATTTAAACCTGAATTAATTTTTTAATAATATACCTCATTCATTTCTAGCTCTGATATTTTCTGAGATCTGACCTATTGGACTATAAGTTTGTTTGTTTTTGATCCAAGACAAAATACAGCAAGTTTTGGATTTGAGGGCAGTAAATACCCTGAATATAGGTTGGTAGCCATGTAGTTCAGGAATACTCATAAACAGATGTTCTTTTTTAAAAAATTCTAAAAATCTTGGAAACCTAAATACATAGCTGTCAGGAAACAAAATCTAATATGAAAACCTGATGTTAGCACCTTGATAAACAAATTACATTAAACTGAGGACTCTAATGCATCCCCCCCCCCAAAAAAAAGTAAGTTGTTGAAACTGTGGTATGAGTAAGACTATCTCCTCTTACTATATGAGTCCAAGTTCTCCAAGTCTAACTTGATGGATTTTTCTTATGTTACTTGAACAGGTACAAGCAACAAATAGTGTTTACAGAATTTGTAGTCATTGCCTAGGAGAATGGAAGCTTCTTGTTAGCATCCCAGACTCGCCCTCTCTCGAATAGAGGGGACAGGCTGACTTTTGAGTTCCTATTTATCCTTCACAGAACCTTTCTTAGCTTACCTTTTGTCTGTCTAATTAACACTTCCAATTCTTTGGCCTTTATCTGTCCTTATGCCAAGCCTCTGACCCATTGTCTGCGACAGGCTATGCAGGTATTAAAATCACTGTCCTTTCTGAGGGAGTGGTTTCAGACAGCAAAGATCAAATTTCAGCAGTCCTGGAGTCTGTGTATTAGGTAGGCACAATGATACTTCAAAGGTATGTTAGCAGATGTGGGTATCTCTGCTCTCACCTCAACTTTCTTCCTTATTGTCCAAGGCTGTTGTAGCAGGACGGACCTAGCTGGATGTTACTGTCGCAGGTCAGGTCAACTGCACCTGTATTCCCCTATGGAGTCCAGCAAGGGCATCCGCTTTTAGGCTCCCTGTTCCTCAGCTGTCACCTCTCTTGGGCAGAGACCCACATCTTGTTCCCTCCAGTCGTGGTCAGGGTTTTCCAGGCTGCATAGTTCCCTGCCTACACTGTGTTATTCCTGGCATGCCAGAGTGCCTAAACAGGCCAGCGTCTACTCTTTGCTTTCTTTTCAGAGGCTGTAAACAACATAATTGCCCATACTTATAAATTACTACACACCTCTTCCTAAGCAAGCACATTTATTCTTCAAGTGAAAAGCATTACAGAGAAAACATTAAAAACAATAAAAGAACCTACACAAATGCTAATAAGCTTGACAGAGATCACCCCAACTCCAGCAAAGACTCTGGTAGGAGTCAGTCCTTCAAACTCCACCAAGGGATTTTCCTGTGGTTAAAACACCTTTAGCTCAAAACAAGCATCCCCATAAAATGGTTAGTACTTTCTTTAGACATCTTTGATCTTCAGACTCTGGGAATGGGTAAGCAGTAGACAATGATTCCCTCCTCATGGCATTGCTTCAACCTCCCCTTTGAGATTTCCCAGGCAAACCACTTGACACTGTCCAAAAGTCCATTCTTGTCTGGCCCATTGTTCAGTATAATCCTTTGAAGTTCATAACATTTCCCAGGGCTCACAATAATACATTACCTTTGCATTTAATACAATGGACTCCAAATAAACGTAATTCAATAAGGTTTTTAAGGATATTGCAGGAAATTGCCATATCTGTCAGAGTTACCTCCTCTGCTTGGCCACACTCAAATAGCTTATTATTTAAAAGGCTTAATATGCTTCTCCTCTCCACCTCCACTTGATGTTCACATGCATCAACCATTCTTAATGCGGTATCTCTAGCTATTATAAGCCATGCCTCTGAGGAGTTAGTACAGATAAGGGTACCACAGCCCTGGGCAACAAGTTATTTGTCATCCTTCCCTTGTTCCCAGGCAGCATGGATTTGATTCTAATAGATTTCCTAGATAAAGACTGTATCCAAGAGGAGGTTCCAGGCTCTGTCCTTGTAAACCTAAATGTCCTCTATTGAAATATAACCAAATTATTGAAGATTGTAACAAAGGTAGTGTGGACCATTGAAAATGGCACTGGAGTTGGTCTCTGGATTCTGTTCCCAGCTATGCCACTGACCTGCTGTGTGAGTTTGGGCAAATCAGAAGTTACTTCACCTCACCTCTCTATAGTATAAAAAACAAAATCCTTCCCTGTCGGGATGGTGGTTTCACTATGCAGAGTCTGACAAATCAGAGACAGATTTTGTGCATTTGAAAAACAGACAGTTTTTTTAACCACAAATGATATTTATTGAGTGGACACTAGGTCAATCTCTAATAACCTTAGTTGTTATCACTTACTAATATTTCTTGTGGGCTCTTTTTCATGGGCTCACTGCCCTACTTCTGAAAGGGCTTTTCTTAATTGAAGATTCAGATTTCACTGTCTGGAGATTTTTTTTCTTTTAATTTTTAGTTTGGGGTTGGTTTTTTTCATTCCAACCAGATGTTTCTCCCTCCCAGTTTGTGTGTCTTTAGTTTAAGGCCTAGGGTATTTGTGGCGGGGATGCTAACAGGAATCTTTAACTCATCTATTTTGGTACCTATAAATTCTATAATTCCTTTTGTTGCCTGTTCCTACTCCACACTGAAGTGTGACATAAGTGGGCATTCATCAAATTAAGGTTGGTAGACATGGTGAGTTAGTGTGCTGCAAGCCAGGGTGTGAATCTACAATGTACTAGCTTGCTGCGTGGACCCTGTTACTGCACAGTAGATGTTCCATAGTGCTCCGTATCAGGGTTTACCTAGCCGGTTAGTGCATTGTAGCTTCTCACCCTGGCTTGCCTTACACTAACTCCCCAGGTAGACAAGCTTCTTAGAGATTGTTCTTGTCCATCTGAAAAGTACCATTTGCAAGGGAGAAAAATGATCTCTTTCTTTGTTACTTTGCAGTGATGGTTCTGGATGACAACAAGCAACCAGTGAAGGCCAAGACTTTAGGACATATTGTGGTAAAGTAAGCAAGTCAAAACTTACAAGGCGTCTTATAATTAAGAGGAGCTGCCTTACATGAAAACTGTTGAGAAGGGCAGACTATTATTTTTTGGCAAAGACATAAATAGCAGTGGCACATAAAGTAAGGAGGATGAGAATAGAAGAGCATGGCTGTCTCTCATGTTGATTTTTAGGAATCTCTCACTTTATCCTGCAACACTAATATGGGAGCACTCAGCTCACCTGGTACAAAACGGTTAAAACAAACTCTATACTGCTTTTTTCCATTAATGGCAGACTTCTTTGCCATGTTTCTTATTTGCCGGCATAAGAACAAGCCTAATTACTGTGATGCAAGAGAACACTGCCATGTCTCCATCTTCCTTCTGATTCCATGGAGGTCACAGAATTTCATGCTTGATTTCTAGGAGGATGAAGCAATGACTGCTTGCTGCTTCTTTGTCTTTGCAAATTCTTTAGGTTTCCTCATCCTACTAAAGCAAGAGCTCTTCTGTTATCTGAAAGTGTGGTTTGTATGGAGAGGATGACTTGTCCCAGAATAGCTACAGGTCAAATGAGGAACATGTATTGAAAGACTCCATAGGCAAGAGAATCATTGTTGTTCTCCTTGCTGTGTCTTCTCTTTGATAACACTTGACAGCAAACTCCTTTGTCTCTCCAGTCTGGTGTGTTTCATAAACACTAAAAATGACTTTAAAATGCACACCCTTTTTTATACCTTCCCACTCCACTCCCCAAAGGAGATTTTAGATACAGGGACCTCAGCTTAAAGCCACTCTAAATACTGACTGCTTTTCTCTTATCTCCTTTTCTGCTTTCTCATCATCTTCAGCTTCCATTGTGTCTGCTGCCATGGCACATGCCTGTTGCATTTCTTGGCTGATTTACAGGTAATACTTGGGGTTACTGTCCTTTTGGTCAGCCAGATACCCCTTTCTGACTTACAAGCTAGTCTAGCTCTCAGCAAATACAGATCCCTATGACAATGCACCAACTCACTGTTGTTTCATTAAAAGCTAGGAGAGCAGTGCTAGGTCAAAAACATCCTTTAGAGGGCTGGTAAGTAACATACTGGAAGTTTGACATTGGTCTGCACTAGAACTGATTGGAACATTTTTGGCTAAATGAAATTTCCTTGAGATGTGCTCAAAGTCAAAATGTTTTGTGCAGACATATCTGTTTCAACTAAGTTTTTGTTGGGAAATCTGGAGAGAAGGGGAAGGAAAGCATGACTGACAGACCGTAGGTGGATGGTTAGGGCATTGGTTGGAGAGGTGGGAGACCTAGGTTCAAGTCCCTGTTCTCCCTGATTATGTGTGATCTGGGATGAAAAACTCCACTTGGTTCATGCACAGCAAGCACTTGAACCTGGCTCTCCCACTTTTTCCCTTAACGGTACCCATTGGGTGGCTCGAGCATCTTCTGCTCTGGGCACTGCTGCATGCAGGTATAAAGGGCAGAGCTGCTCCCACGCCCCTCTCAGTTCCTTCTTACCTCCTGCAACAGTCGTTGAAACCCTGTTCATTACCAGAAGTTTTCTCTCTGCTCTGTATAAAGTATAATTGTAGTTAGTTAATACGTTTGGTTGTTATGTTCAATTTTTGTATTGTTTTCCATGTTTTGGGGTTCTACCACCAGCACTTAGGAATGCCCCAGTTGCCGGGCTTCAAGCCATGTGCTTGTTGCTAGTGAGTGACCCACACAGTAGTTGTCTTACGTGCCAGGGCGAAGCACATGTGAAAGACCGGTGCCAGATTTGCTGTAAATTCAAGCCTAAAACAAACAAGGATAGGGAAGCTAGGCTGAAGTTCCTGCTGATGGGGGTGGTACTCAGACCACGCTTGAGCTGTCCTGCTCCAACGTTGTCAGAGTCCCGGCACTCATCTCCTTCACTTGTGCCTAGCAACAAGCATGTGTCTTCCAAAGAGGTGCCAACCAGGGGAAGATATCCACCCTCAAAGCCTGAAAAGAGGAGTGAGAGGGAGTTGAGTAGAGTACATCTGAAATCCAAGCATTTCTCCTCCAAATCAGTGCCTAAGTCAGCACAGTAGACTCCTGGCACTGGACTTGACGGTGTCCTCTCTGGTGCCGAAGTGGCACCGTTGTGGCATAGCAGTAGACAGATATGATCTGAACTTGAGGCTTCAGACGATTCAGTCTATTGTTATAGATCACAAAGCTCACCCAGTCACAACAGCATGAAACTGTTTGAGGCTCCTGGGGCATGTGGCCTTGTGCACTTATATGGTTCAAAATGTCAGACTGCACCTCCTAATTCTACAGGAGTCCCTTTGCCTGCCTGCAGCCGATGCTCATGTTAGTGATCGATGTGTTTGCCCTTGGCTGGAGGACCCATCTGGGTTCTCTACAGACTCAGAGTTTAGGTCCGCAGAGGACTTGGCTTTCCACATCCATGTCAGAAAGTTGAAAGCTGTTAGATTGGCCTGCCAAGTTTTTCTGCTACAGATCAAGGGAAACAACCTTTTAGTCCTCACAGAGAACACAGCAGCAATGTTCTACCTCAGCAAGCAGGGAGGAGCCCACTCTGTCAAGAGACTATTCTGCTTTATGAGCTCTGCACTGCCAACTCAATAGGTCTAGAAGCTTCTTATCTACCGGGGTCCAAAACAAATCTGGCAGATTACCTGAGCAGATCATTTGCAAGACACCATGAGTGGTCTCTTTGTCCACATCTGGCCAGATACATCTTCCATCGGTGGGGGTTTCCGCAAATAAACCTATTTGCGACAAGGATCAACAGAAAGTGTCAGCAGTTCTGTTCCCTACAAGATCACAGCCTGGGTTCCCTGACAGATGCATTCTTACTACTGTGATCAGGCAGGCAGCATCACCGTTCCTTTTTTTGGTTCAACAGCTACTAGATTACTTATTGTACCTGAAACACTGAGGTTTGACTGCTAGTTCTGTCAAGGTATATCAGGCAGCTATTTCAGCATTTACTCCTGGAGGAATTCTGCGCCAAAAAATAAAAAAATTGGCACCAAAAAGAATTAAAAACTCTGTGTACAATATTATAAAATGCTGCAAAATTCTGAATATTTTATTTTTCAAAATAACACAATATAATCATGCCAGTTTCAATTATTTTGGTCATTTATTTCAAAATACCTGTCAGCAAGTATGTCTGTAAAAATACAGACAACAAAAATGATTCCCCCAGGAGTAGAAAATTAAAGAAACCCTTACGACAACCCAATTCCTGTTTCTCAGTTATGCTTTTGTCAGGCGCCTCAGTCTGCGTATGTTCCATGTGCCAGCTGGGCACATCTTGGGAGAAAACTCTGCCCCTCCGGTCTTTTAGTCAATTTTTTGTTTTTTTCACCCTTCCCCCGTAGGTTACCATATCCCAAATAGAGGACACTGCCAGGGCGAGAGGGAGTTGCAGGGGTACAGTTGAGGGGTGCTGGAGTTGGCTGCACAGGGCCCCACAGCCCAGACACCTGCACCCCTTTCCCCCCCAGAGTTCAGCTGTGGGGCCAGACACCTGCACCCCTCCCTCCAGAGCCCAGCTTCAGGCTCCACTCCACACAGCATTTGTTATTGCCCTACTGGGCAGAGATGACCCGTATCTGCTGATAGGGGAGGCAAAATTTAAAGATTTGGTCGCCCCCTGGAACAGGTCGAGTCACGCCCCCTTCTGGGAGGCCCCCCCCTTACCTTCAGTCTCCCCTCCTGGAAAGCAGTGGCCCCTCCCTGCAGCTTTCAGCTGTTGCTTCTGCCTCTCCCTGGAGGGTGCAGCTTGCCAGCTCCAGCAGCTGTTGCTCAGGGAGGGGGCCTGGCCACACCATGTGACCAAGCAGGGCCGGCAAACTCTGGCAGAAATCTGGGAGGGGGCGGGCACCTAACCCTGTGTTCCGGGCACTCTGCTTATTGTGCAGCCTTGGCCCACATGCCATCTCCGTTGTTCAGGGCGTGCTGGGAACCGCAGCCCGTGCACGCCTCTTGCACTGGCGCATTGCAATTTGGGGAGCCGGGCTCTGTCAGGTCCCTAGCAGTCCCTAACAGCGCCAGTTCTGTGGGAAAAAATGAAATTCTGTGCAGAACATTACTTCTGTGCAAATTCTGCATTGCACAATGATGCAGAACTCCCCCAGGAGTAAGCTTTCCAGCCCAAAGTGGATAATTGGTCTGTTTTCTCTAACAACATGTTCACAGGGTTTTTGAAAGGGCTAGTCAAATTGTATCCTTGGTTGCAAGACCACCTCCTCCCAAGCGATCTAAATTTAGTGCCTTCAAGACTTAGGGTATGTCTACACTACGAAATTAGGTCGAAATTATAGAAGTCGGTTTTATAGAAATCGTTTTTATACAGTCGATTGTGTGTGTCCCCACACAAAATGCTCTAAGTGCATTAAGTCGGCGGACTTCGTCCACAGTACCGAGGCTAGCGTCGACTTCTGGAGCGTTGCACTGTGGGTAGCTATCCCACAGTTCCCGCAGTCTCCGCCGCCCATTGGAATTCTGGGTTGAGATCCCAATGCCTGATGGGGCAAAAACAGTGTCGCGGGTGATTCTGGGTACATGTCGTCAGGCCCCCACTCCCTCCCTCCCTCCCTCCCTCCCTCCGTGAAAGCAACAGCAGACAATCGTTTCGCGCCTTTTTTCTGCCCAGACGCCATAGCACTGGGATCATGGAGCCCGCTCAGATCACCGCGGCAATTATGAGCACTATGACAACCACGCGCATTATCCTGGAGTATATGCATAGCCGGAACCTGTCAAAGCAAAACCAGGAGGAGGAGGAGGAGGAGGCAACAGCAGCGCAGAGGCAACAGCAGCGCGGTGACGAGAGTGATGAGGAAATAGACATAGACTTCTCACAAAGTACGGGCCACAGCAATGTGAAAATCATGGTGGTAATGGGGCAGGTTCATGCCGTGGAACGCCGATTCTGGGCCCGGGAAACAAGCACAGACTGGTGGGACCGCATAGTGCTGCAGGTGTGGGACGATTCCCAGTGGCTGCGAAACTTTCGCATGCGTAAGGGCACTTTCATGGAACTTTGTGACTTGCTTTCCCCTGCCCTGAAGCGCCAGAATACCAAGATGAGAGCAGCCCTGACAGTTGAGAAGCGAGTGGCCATAGCCCTGTGGAAGCTTGCAACGCCAGACAGCTACCGGTCAGTCGGACATCAATTTGGAGTGGGCAAATCTACTGTGGGGGCTGCTGTGATTCAAGTAGCCAGGGCAATCAAAGAGCTGCTGATATCAAGGGTAGTGACTCTGGGAAATGTGCAGGTCATAGTGGATGGCTTTGCTGCAATGGGATTCCCTAACTGTGGTGGGGCGATAGATGGAACCCATATCCCTATCTTGGCACCGGAGCACCAAGCCAGCGAGTACATAAACCGAAAGGGGTACTTTTCAATGCTGCTGCAAGCACTGGTGGATCACAAGGGACGTTTTACCAACATCAACGTGGGATGGCCAGGAAAGGTACATGACGCTCGCGTCTTCAGGAACTCTGGTCTGTTTCAAAAGCTGCAGGAAGGGACTTTCTTCCCAGACCAGAAAATAACCGTTGGGGATGTTGAAATGCCTATAGTTATCCTTGGGGACCCAGCCTACCCCTTAATGCCATGGCTCATGAAGCCATACACAGGCAGCCTGGACAGTAGTCAGGACCTGTTCAACTACAGGCTGAGCAAGTGCAGAATGGTGGTAGAATGTGCATTTGGACGTTTAAAAGCGCGCTGGCGCAGTTTACTGACTCGGTTAGACCTCAGCGAAAACAATATTCCCATTGTTATTACTGCTTGTTGTGCGCTCCACAATATCTGTGAGAGTAAGGGGGAGACGTTTATGGCGGGGTGGGAGGCTGAGGCAAATCGCCTGGCCGCTAATTACGCGCAGCCAGACACCAGGGCGATTAGAAGAGTACAGCAGGGTGCGGTGCGCATCAGAGAAGCTTTGAAAACCAGTTTCATGACTGGCCAGGCTACGGTGTGAAAGTTCTGTTTGTTTCTCCTTGATGAACCTCCCCCCCGCCCCCGCCCGGTTCACTCTACTTCACTGTAAGCTAGACACCCTCCCCTCCCCCCTTCGATCACCGCTTGCAGAGGCAATAAAGTCATTGTTACTTCAAATTCATGCATTCTTTATTAATTCACACAAATAGGAGGATAACTGCCAAGGTAGCCCAGGAGGGATGGGGGAGGAGGGAAGCGCTGGGTGGGGTGGGGGAGGAGGGAAGGACAAGGACACCGTGCACTATAAAACTTTAAAACTTTAAAAATTAGAAACTTCAAAACTTATTGAAGGCCAGCCTTCTGCTGCTTGAGCAATCCTCTGGGGTGGAGTGGCTGGGTGGCCGGAGGCCCCCCCACCGCGTTCTTGGGCGTCTGGGTGAGGACGCCATGGAACTTGGGGAGGAGGGCTGTTGGTTACACAGGGGCTGTAGTGGCGGTCTGTGCTCCTGCTGCCTTTCTTGCAGCTCAACCATACGCTGGAGCATCTCACTTTGATGCTCCAGCAGTCGGAGCATGGACTCCTGCCTTCTGTTCTCAATCTGACGCCACCTCTCAGATTCAGCCCGCGATTCAGCACGCAACCTCTCCGATTCAGCACGCGATTCAGCCCGCCACCTCTCCTCGCGTTCAAACTGTGCTTTTCTGCAGTCAGACATTGTCTGCCTCCAAGCATTCTGCTGAACCCTGTCAGCGTGGGAGGCCGTCTGGAGCTCCGAGAACATTTCATCCCGAGTTCTCTTCTTCCTCCTTCTAATCTTCACTAGCCTCTGCGAAGGAGAAACATTTGCAGCTGGTGGGGGAAAAGGGAGATAGGTAGTTAAAAAGACACATTTTAGAGAACAATAGGATCACTCTTTCCCGTTAAACCTTGCTGTTCACATTACATAGCACAAATGCTTTCGTTACAAGGTCGTATTTTGCCTCTATTTATATTGAGGGTCTGCCGATTTGGTGTGAGAGATCACTCACGCAGGGCCAGGCAACAGAATTCGGCTTGCAGGCAGCCATGGTAAGCCACAGTCTTTTGGCTTCTTTAACCTTAATAACATGTGGGAATGGTTTCAAACAGCAGCACCCTCATTTTCCATACCAAGCAGCCGTTGGGTTGGCCATTTAAAATGGTATGGCAATTTAAAAGGAGGGAGGGATGCGGTTGCCGGGTTAACGTGCAGCACAAACCCAACTAACCCCCCCCCCCCCCCCCACACACACCCAATTCCCTGGGATGATCACTTCACCCCTCCCCCCACCGCGTGGCTAACAGTGGGGAACATTTCTGTTCAGCCGAGCAGGAACGGGCACTCTGAATGTCCCCTTAATAAAAGCACCCTATTTCAACCAGGTGACCATGAATGATATCACTCTCCTGAGGATAACACAGAGAGATAAGGAATGGATGTTGTCTGAATGCCAGCAAACACCGGGACCATACGCTGCCATGCTTTGCTATGCAATGATTCCAGACTACGTGCTACTGGCCTGGCGTGGTAAAGTGTCCTACCATGGCGGACGGAATAAGGCAGCCCTCCCCAGAAACCTTTTGCAAAGGCTTTGGGAGTACATCCAGGAGAGCTTTCTGGAGATGTCCCTGGAGGATTTCCGCTCCATCCCCATACACGTTAACAGACTTTTCCAGTAGCTGTCCTGGCCGTGAATGCCAGGGCAAATTAATCATTAAACACGCTTGCTTTTAAACCATGTGTAATATTTACAAAGGTACACTCACCAGAGGTCCCTTCTCCGGGGTCTGCGAGCACGCTTTGGGATTCGGTGGGTTCGGGGTTTACTGGCTCCAGGTCCAGGGTGATAAACAGATCCTGGCTGTTGGGGAAAACGGTTTCTCTGCCTCCTTGCTGTGAGCCATCTCCCGTCTGTTCATCATCATCGTCTTCCTCGTCCCCAGAACCCGCTTCTGTGTTGCGTGAGTCTCCATTGACGGAGTCATAGCACAGGGTTGGGATAGTGGTGGCTGCACCCCCTAGCATGGCATGCAGCTCGGCGTAGAAGCGGCATGTCTGCGGCTGTGCCCCGGACCTTCCGTTTGCCTCTCTGGTTTTCTGGTAGGCTTGCCTTAGCTCCTTAATTTTCACGCGGCACTGCTGTGCATCCCTGTTATGGCCTCTGTCCTTCATGCCCTTTGAGACTTTTTCAAATGTTTTTGCATTTCTTTTACTGCTACGGAGTTCCGCTAGCACGGATTCGTCTCCCCATATGGCGATCAGATCCCGTACCTCCCGTTCGGTCCATGCTGGAGCTCTTCTGCGATCCTGGGACTCCATCATGGTTACCTGTGCTGATGAGCTCTGCGTGGTCACCTGTGCTCTCCACGCTGGGCAAACAGGAAATGAAATTCAAACGTTCGCGGGGCTTTTCCTGTCTACCTGGCCAGTGCATCCGAGTTCAGATTGATGTCCAGAGCGGTCACAATGGTGCACTGTGGGATAGTTCCCGGAGGCCAATACCATCGAATTGCGGCCACACTAACCCTAATTCGAAATGGCAAAACCGATTTCAGCGCTAATCCCGTCGTCGGAGGTGGTGTAAAGAAATCGATTTAAAGAGCCCTTTAAGTCGAATAAAAGGGCTTAATTGTGTGGACGAGTCCAGGCTTAAATCGAGCTAACGCTACTAAATTCGACCTAAAGTCGTAGTGTAGACCAGGCCTTAGGGGTCCCCCTGTTTGAGCCTTTGGCTACATCTATGAATGAAGATGGCAGTTGTGATTGCCATCAGCTTGGCCAGAAGAGTAGGATAGCTGCATGACTTAATGGATGGGCCTCTGTATACAATCTTCTTTAAGAACAAGCTTTACATGCAGCCTCATCTGAAGTTTGTCCCAAAGGTGGTATCATCTTTCCATATCAGCCAGCCAATTTACTTACCTGCATTCTGCCCAAAGCCACAGTTGTAGATCGGCAACCTAGTCCTCAGTCAACACATTTGCTTCCCGTTGTGGTGTTGCTCAGGACTCGAGAGACAATGCTAGAGTTGAGTGAGTTGTTCTCCAATCATGACCCGCCCTCCTAACCCTCTGTGTCGGAGGTCTGGCAAGATGAAACTGAGGGGGAACTGGGGCCGCTCTGTCCTTTATACCTGCATGCAGTGGTGTGTGCCAGCAGGAGAAGCTCAAGCTACCCAACGGGTACTACTGAGGGGAAAAGTTTCCAATGGCTGTACGCTGGGCAGACAGACACCAAGATTGGATTGGACATGGTGCAGTACATCCAGAACAGTTACTGAACAGGTTAGTAACTGTTTTTTTCCAAATACCAACACTCAACAAAATATTTTGAAGCACTTGACTGTTTGCCCCAAAAGTAGTAGAGGAGGAGTACTCATTGGTGAATTTGGTGACTTTGTGGCAGTTAAGCTGAACTATATTTATTTGTTATATATTCATGTATAGCTATTTCTGTATCTTGTATCACCTTTTATTCTAGGTTCTTGTCATTAATGGCCTATACTGTAGGGGACCATTTAAAGTGTCATTGCCAGGCTTGGTAAAGCCAAAAATGAGCTTTCTTAACAAGTTTCCCTTTTTAAAGAGCTTTAAAGATTCTAAGGGTATTTGTATTGTGGGTTTTTATTCTGTCCTCCCAACCCCCATCGTGACTTTTGCTGCAGTTGGATGAGTTGGTGGAGAAGGCGGGGGTGGGGAATCTGAATACTTTTTGTATTCTGTAATTCCTGGTAGAATACCAGTACACTATCCTCTATTGTAGCAGTTTGGCCTTCTCTCAGTGGGGGGGTTGGGTCTGCGTCCAGCTGTATCGCTTAGTGGCAAGAGTCTGTGGCTGTATCACCTGGTGGCAAGAGTCTTTAGGTAGGAGTGGTAGGAGAACCCCAGGGCCTCCCTGCTCCACCTGGTTCCAACCAGGGCCCTGTGACTAGCAGGTCAGATATGCGCTCTGGTTGGAACCAGGTGGAGCAGGGAGGTCCACCAAATTTGTTTCCTGGGTCTCTTCCTACCGTGGCCTCTGCCAAAGTCACCACAGGGGTTGGCTTATCGACTTACACTGAGGTTTCTCACTGACTGTGATCCGGAGGCTATTCTCCTTCAATCAGGCCCCACTTTGCCCAGTCTTCATGGGGGCCTTCGGCAGCTCAACAGTGGGGTCTGGTCCAGGTGTTGAGGAACTCCTGCGGCCTCTCTGCAGGAGCTACAAGCCTAGGGCTGCTCCCTTCCTCTGTCCAACCTGACTGGGCTGGGCCGCTGCCTTTTGAGCTATTCCACCATTGTGAGCGTGCCCAGCAAGTGGAACTGGGCAGGGCATCTGGGCCCAGAGCTGCTCGTTAACTCTTTGTTCCCTGTTGTGGGGCTTATACACTCCACCACTCCCTCATAGTATGGTGGGGGGAGAATCAGAAAATAAATTATACACCAAGAATCCTTAAGAAACAACATGGGACCCCTTGTGAAGTAGGTTGTTTTTTCCCCCTCTTCTTTTGATATAACCACTTGGACACAGTGTCCCTTTTGAATTGTATTCTATTAGGTGAAACTATGGAAATGTAAGAAAAAACATTAGTGAAGTGGAGAAGGGTGAATGGTGACCATTACGCTACTTGCTTGGGAAGTTGCAACTTGGATGCGGCTGAGTGGAAACACATTTGAAGAAATTACAGTCAGCAGTCTCAGAATTTTTCTCCAAGTTTAATTCTAGTAATATGACATCTTCTTGGCAGTTTTTAACAGGTTTTACTAATAACAAACTAAAAATCTGGGGTTGTTAGGGAATGTAAATCCTCAACTCATTTGCTGCTGTTTCCAGCTCAGCCTTTGGGTACTAGAAAAACTCTGAAATGCTGACACGCTACAATTTTTTTTTTTTCATTTAAGGCTAGAGTTTGACTGTCCCTTCTGAATGGTGAGGAAAAGAGATCTTTTCTCACCCTGACCTCCCACAGATCCCATAAAGATACTTCAGAAAGGCAACCCACGTTGTTGGGAGAGTGCAGGGCTAATAAGGAGCACAGCACCCTAAAGCATTGGGAGAATAGGCATAGTCGTGGCCTTGTGTCTCCCATGCATTAGCCTGTGGAGTATTATTGCACCTTTTAAAAGGATGTAGCAGTTTGTTCCTTGTTCTTCATGCTGTTGTAGTCTGATATATAGATTATTAATTATATTGATTACTTAAGGATTCCCACTTATCACTTTGAGGTTTGACAGGTCCCAAGATCAGGCCCAGTATTATTAAAATTACTGTATAGTTGGGAACTCCGATGTGCACAGTTGCAAAACTCACCTTCTATGTTTACAATAGCACTTTTCATGTTAGGTCTCAAAGTGCTTTACAAAAGAAGGTCACTATCATTATCCACATTTTACAGATGGGGAAACTGAGACACAGAGGGGGGAAGTGACTTGCCCAAGATCACCCAGCATTCCTGTATCAGAGCTGGAAATACAACCCAGATCTCATGAGTCCCACTCTAGTGCTCTACCTACTAAGCCACACTGAAGTGAGGGGAAGTTGGCAGTTTTTCAGAGAGACATTATTAAGGGCACAAAGGCAAACTATCCCACTGCGTAGGAAAGATAGGAAGTATGGCAAGAGACCACCCTGGCTTAACCAGGAGATCTTCAATGATCTAAAATTCAAAAAAGAGTCCTACAAAAAGTGAAAACTTGGTCAAACTACAAAGGATGAATATAAACAAATAACACAAGTATGTAGGGACAAAATTAGAAAAGCGGAGGCACAAAACGAGATCAAACTAGGGAAATAAAAGGAAAAAAGAAAACATTCTACAAATATATTAGAAGCAAGAGGAAGACGAAGGACAGAGTAGGCCTGTTACTCAATGAGGGGGGAAAGACAATAACAGAAAATGTGGAAATGGCAGAGGTGCTTAATGACTTCTTTGTATCAGTTTTCACCGAGAAGGTTGGTGGCAATGGGACGTATAAAATAATGAATGCCAGTGAAAATGAGGTAGGATCAGAGTCTAAAATAGGGAAAGAACAAGTCAAAAATTACTTAGACAAGTTAGATGTCTTCAAATCACCAGGGACTGATGAAATGCATCCTAGAATACTCAAGGAGCTGACTGAGGAGATATCTAAGCCATTAGCAATTATCTTCTAAAAGTCATGTAAGGCGGGAGACATTCCAGAAGACTGGAAAAGGTCAAATATAGTGCCCATCTATAAAAAGGGAAATAAGGACAACCCGGGGAATTACAGACCAGTCAGCTTAACTTCTGTACCCGGAAAGATAATGGAGCAAATAATTAAGCAATCAATTTGCAAACACCTAGAAGATAATAAGGTGATAAATAACAGTCAGCATGTGTTACCGAAATCTCGGGTCCGCCTAGCTGAGAGCCAAAAACAGCCAGACAGGGATAAGGAAAGATTGCTTTATTCTGCAGAAGAAAGGAGAGCTTTGCACCTTGGTACAAAGACTCTGACTTACACAAGTTTCACAGATCCTTTATGCACATTCAGACAGAGACCCTTGCCGTGTTAACACTTGATTGGTGGTTCCAGACCCTGTGCTTCTGCTATCTGGTCAGTGAAAACTGGTTTGGAGTTAGTTTCCTTTGCCTCAATACAGGAGAGAAAAGACAGTTCAAAAGTTCAGGGTGCTGTGTATGTGAGGCTTCTGCTTCCCCCTAATGGCCACTGATACTGATTGCCATAAGGGTTTCTCAGGGAGGGGGAAACGCTGGTGATTTTCACACATGGATTTGTCAAGAACAAATCATGTCAAACCAACCTGATAGCTTTGTTTGACAGGGTAACAAGTCTTGTGGATAGGGGGGAAGCGGTAGATGTGGTATATCTTGACTTTAATAAGGCTTTTGATACTGTCTCACATGTCACCTTCTCATAAACAAACTAGGGAAATACAACCTAGATGGAGCTACTATAAGGTGGGTGCACAACTGGTTGGAAAATCATTCCCAGAGAGTAGTTATCAGTGGTTCACAGTCATTCTGGAAGGGCATAACGAGTGGGGTCCCGCAGGGATCGATTCTGGGTCCGGTTCTGTTCAATATCTTCATCAATGATTTAGATAATGGCATAGAGAGTACACTTATAAAGTTTGTGGATGATACCAAGCTGGGAGGGGTTGCATGTGCTTTGGAAGATAGGATTACAATTCAAAATGATCTGGACAAACTGGAGAAATGGTCTGAAGTAAATAGGATGAAATTCAATAGGGACATGTAAAGTACTCCACTTAGGAAGGAACAATCAGTTGCACACATACAAAATGGGAAATGACTGGCTAGGAAGGAGTACTGCACAAAGGGATCTGGGGGTCATAGTGGATCACAAGCTAAATATGAGTCAACAGTGTAACGCTGTTGCAAAAAAAGCAAACATCATTCTGGGATGTATTAGCAGGAGTATTGTAAGCAAGACACGAGAAGTAATTCTTCCGCTTTACTCCATGCTGATTAGACCTCAACTGGAGTATTGTGTCCAGTTCTGG
>QXTE01000034.1:8050005-8120188 GCA_003942145.1 Platysternon megacephalum
GCCCTCTGACCGCCCCCACCCCTATCCACACCCCTGGCCCCTGACCACCCCCCGAACTCCCCTGCCCTCTATCCAACCCCCGCTCCCTGCCCCCTTGCTGTGCTGCCTGGAGCACCGGTGGCTGGCGGCGTTACAGCCGTGCCGCTCGGCTGGAGCCAGCCACGCACCACACAGTACAGAGCACCGGGTCAGGCCGGGCTCTGCAGCTGTGCTACCCCAGGAGCTCGCAGCCCCACTACCCAGAGCATCGTGCCCGTGGCGCAGTGAGCTGAGGCTGCAGGGGAGGGGAAACAGCAGGGGAGGGGCCGGGGGCTAGCCTCCCGGGTCAGGAGCTCAGGGGCCGGGCAGTACGGTCCTGCGGGCCGGATGTGGCCCGCGGGCCGTAGTTTGCCCACCTCTGGTCTATATAATACTTAGTTCTGCCTTGAGTGCAGGGGACTGGACTAGATGACCTTTCAAGGTCCCTTCCAGTTCTATGATTTTATGAAATTAGCATGAGGCAACTTGTCTCTCTGTTTCTTCTTCTGTGAGCTAAAATCTTTGGACATGAAGGTTAATTAACTGAGTGTTCATTTTGAAATGCTTGTTGTAATGACCTCCAGCTTCCATTAGCAAGGGCAGCCCGATGAGGAGACCGATATTTTAACACAGAGTCTGAACTTTCTGTGATTATATATAATATGTATATATATGTGCATGTTTATGTGTGTAACCATTATTATTAGCAAAACAGAATGTTGTCTGTTCTCATAAGGAACATTAGCAAAGAAAAATCAAGTGAAAATTCCACTGCTGGGGGAAACTCAGAATCCTTGTATCTGTAGACTGTAAATGTCACAAGCCTTCTGTATTCATTTTTAGAGGCAATTACCAGTACTTCTGTCTCCTTGGCTACCATCACTCTTTACACCAGTAGTGGGGAACATGCGGCCCATCAGGGTAATCTGATTGTGGGCCGTGAGACGTTTTGTTGACGTTGACCGTCCACAGGCACAGCCCCCCACAGTTCCCAGCGGCTGTGGTTTGCCGTTCTCGGCCAATGGGGGCTGCGGGAAGCGGCAGGTTGCAGGGACATACTGGCCACTGCTTCCCACAGCTCCCATTGGCCAGGAACGGCGAACTGCAGCCACTGGAAGCTGTGGGGGGCCGTGCCTGTGGATGGTCAACATCAGCAAAATGTCTCGTGGCCTGCAGTCAGATTACCCTGATGGGCCGCAAGTTGCCCACCACTGCTTTACACCCTGCCAGAACACTAAGGGAGGACACACAATCATATCATAAGGACAGCAGTGTCTAACAGCTGATCTCCCACTAGAGCCTCTCATGCAGCTCTGTGTCTGTGTCTGTGCTTCTAATCTCAGTGTGGTAGTTCTCCCCTAATATTTATATGGCTGTTTTTGCACCCCTGCCGTGAAGCACCCTGGGAGAAATCCTGGCAGTAGTAAAGGTCTGATAACCATCCCTTCCCAGTAGCAGCATTGCATCTGTTTCCTCGTGTTTGGGAGGCTAAGCTTTATTTTAATTTACAAAGCTGAAACTGAAGTTTTTCAATCACATCACCTTGGATTATGTTCTTGTCAGATTTCTCAAGCTGAGCAAGGTCAGGCCTGGTCTGTATTGAGATAGGAGAGGTCCAAGGAAACCGAGGATGCTACAGGAAGATGGGCAAATGACTTTTCTCTCTCCAGTATCTCAGAATAGAACCAGTGCCCTCCCATGGTGCTACGTTACACTTTATTATGTGAAGTGCTCTTTCAGATGAAACACAAAATAGAGCTCTTGACCATTTGATTTTTCATCCTCTGGCTCTTAAGGTCCCAATCCTGCTATTATTAAAGTCTGTGGCAAAATGCTCATTGACTTCTATGGGATGGAGATTTGGCTCTTTGGGTGTAAATTCAAAATTCCAGTGTATATATGTATATCCTGATCAGGTGACTTCCCTCTGTAGTTTATGGGATTCATTTTCTCTTCCTGACCTAAATGTGTCTTGTTATGTGACATTAGAGGTGGAACACGTTACTGGTGACAGGAGTGATTCCTGTGTAAATATTGTTTTGGAATCCTTTGGCATGAAAGATTATGTACAGGGAGTCCTCGGACTTATGATGCCCGACTTAGTTGGATTCCACTTACGACGCTTGTTTCGCTTACGATGAAAGCCAGAAGGGAGAACAGCACACATCACATGCTGAGCCTCAGCCAATCACGGATTTCACTGTTCAAGCTTTCTGATTGTCTGAGCCCGGGGCCGGGAACCAATCAAAAACAATTATCAAGGCTACCTGGTAACAAGCTACCCTGGCTGTGGCAGCCAATCAGACAAGCAACTGCAAGGGACCCCCTTCCAGCTCCATTCATTATAACTCGACCACAAAGTTATTTACAAGGAACTCTGTAAAAAGCAAGCCCAGTTCTCTGTTGTATGTTGCCGGCATTCTGAGCAGCCACCTGCCTTGCTGTCTGCCCCCCTGGCTGGCTGTCCACCATGTCTCCCAACATTGAACTCTGTGTATCTGTGAATAGGGGCATATACAACATGTACAGCTGCTACAGAGAAATTTACAAGGAGAAGAGGAGAACATCTGTCCAAACTTCCTTAGACACTTTCTTTAAGACTCCAGAGAAGACTTCAGAGAAACCTGCAACCCAGACTTCAGAGAAGCCCCCAGCCAAGAGCCCTTCAAAAAGTTCTGGAAAGTCAAAACATATGTGATTTTATTTGTTTATTTGAACGTTGTTTACCAAATAAATACATTGATGGTGCTACATTAGACATCTATAATTCATTTAGTACAAAAATCTGGGTTATTGTGGTGAAAATAGTGTATCAAGCTTTGGTTCAGGAACCAATCCCCGCTTTATACCATTGATTCCTATGGGAAAAACAGTTTCGACTTACAACACAATTCTGAGGAACGAATTGTGTCATAAGCCCAAGGACTCCTTGTACATACATGTAGGATAAGTTCTCTTGGTTCTCATCTGTGACTAAAGTGCTGCTGAGAGCCCTGGGAAGCCACTGTTAGTCATTTTGTTCTTTTTCTATCCTGACCTTAAAGACAGCAAGGCTCTGGGTGGGGCTTCAGCTGTGCTTTTTTAGTCTAATTCTTGTTAAACCAACACTGAATCCCAGGTGAGATAACAGAAAACAGAGATGGTATGGACAAATAGAGGGAAGGTGGAAGCATGAGGGAAAGGAGTGATGGCGGGGGAAAAAAGCAAGGGAGCATGAGACAGAAAGGAGAGGGAGCTGGAGCAAAAATGTAGAGGTAAATCTAGTGTGTTCCAGAGAAATAATATGCTCTCAGACTCGTAAAATATCAAATAAAAATAAATACAAAAAAAAAACGAGGAAGAAGTATGAAGAAAGGGATAGGGCAGATCAAAAAACCAGTAATTTTGTTTGTGGATTTCAAACAACAAACAACCCCCCCACCCCCAATCCTGACATTATTACTAATTTCTTTAGAAATTCTTGCACTCTAAGTGATCACTAACCATGACTTATACAAATGACCTGGTGCTACGCATGAGGTAGTTTAGTCGCTAAAGTACTGATCTACTGCTATTGACCAATCAAGAAATCAGGATTCCCTGATGTCATATGTTAGCTATTTCTTCTGGTTTTAATTTTCAGAAATCATATTTACAAAACAGCAAAATGAGGTTCTTATTTTAGAAATATGATGGGTTCTTCTATTTAATCACTAAATTGGAAGCGTTTGAATGCAGCTCTGGAGAAATCATTAATGACTGTCAGTATGTAGTATCCTTTCTCTCTATCATAAGGACATCTCAGACAATTAAATAAATTAAAGGTGCAAAATCTGCAACTACAATACCTGTTATGAATTCTTATACAGTTAGCAACCAGGCAACAAACATGGTAATTACCATTCTCTCATGGTTTCTCTTGAATCTAAACAAGAATTTTTTCTTTAAAGCTCTCACATTTCCAAACACATGGCTTGATCCATTCCTGGGTTTCTCCAAGCAAGATGTCCACAAAAATGGGGTTACTCTTTTGCAAAGCAACTAGTACTCCCACTCTGTTTGGGCACCTGAAGCTGTCCAATAAACCTGCCAAAATGGGCAATGTGGGAAGTGGCTAGATACCCCATGGATGCTCATACACTTTACTGGGAAGTGTCCCATCAGCTGAACCCCTGACCACATCCTGTTGCCAAATACACCCTTCTGGTCCTCTTAAAGTGAATCACGTGGAGGATAGCTGAGTCTGACCCTGAGAGGCCCCCATCATCTTAGGAAGAACAGTGATGATTTAGCTTGTTTTGCCATGGCTTATTCTGTTAATACTTTCCATAGAAAAAAGGAAATTGTCCTTTTGTGCTGATAAAAGTAAAGCCTGTAGTGTAGATGTGGCTGACTTGCTAACACCATTTCCTGTGGGCTAAAATCCCACATGCAGTTTATATTTTATCAGAATGGACACTGCTACACTACTGGGAATGTTTCAGTGCTGGAGGTATTGTCCTTTGGATAGTGTTATGAATCATAGTGGCGTTTGTCAGTGTTTGGTGACTGCCAGGGTGAAAGTGAAGATCCCATGTATGAGGTATTACTTTTGAGTAATACATTCATCCCAAACTCATACCAGGAGACCTTTTATGCCACATAATTGAATTGATCTAATATATGCATGCACACTCTCTCTCTCCTCTCACACACTCTCTCTCCCCCACGCTGCTTTCAGAGTTACCCTGTATAGAATCCCAGTTCATTTATATTTTTTAGGGTTAAACCCAGTTTCCTTGAACTTTTTATCGACAGTCAACACTGGAATTTAAAAAAATCACTGTTTCTCCTTGTCAGCCCAGGAAGCTTTGCAGCTTCTTCCCATCTGACAGGAATTATGTATGTGGAATGCTCCTTCTCTCATCTTCATCACATTCAGATGCTGACTAAAGTGGCAGAAAGGAGCACATGTTGAAAACTCAGCTCATGGTGCATTTCAACTTTTGTCATTTCTGTTTTCTTCTATGAATTAAACCCAAATTATTTTATTTTTGAAAATATAGGTTTTTAACTTTTTCCATCTTCCTCCCCCCAATAATTACTGCAGTTTAATCTGCATAATTTCACTTCATTTTTGTACAATTAAAATAAGTATAACCACCTGAAAATATTGTGATCCAGATCCTCATGACTTTGAAGTCAATGGTGCTGGGACAATTTACACAAACTGAGGGTCTGATCTTGTGTGTGTGTGTGTGTGTGTGTGCATGTGTGTACATATGTATTGCATGTATTATAAAATGTCTGTATCCATATAGAAGATACTATATGTATTTGTGCCAGGTGCTTTATCTTGGGCAATGTTTTAAACTGAATGATGATGACAGATATTTCTTTTTTCACATTTACTAGAGCAAACTTTATTTTACTAGAAGTTGGAGGCCCTAGTGTTCTATAAAATGTATCAGCTAGCTGTATCTTCAAGTTTAGAACTATATGAATGTGATTTAACAATAGTTTATGAAATACATAACTTTCAGAATCATCTGTCACTAAGCAATATAGGTGTTAAGGGAACTGTTATCCAATTGCATAATCCTCATATGCTTACCTGACTATGCAATATGAATGCAGTTCTATCATATTGTGATTATCTATTATACTATGCATCATTGAAGTTTTTAAGTTTGTATCTTATTATTCTAATACTGCACTATTTTCCTTTTTAATGTAAGGTTGCCTTTGCCTCCTGGAGCCTTCTCGGGTCTCTGGAAAAATCAGGAAACATTCAAGGAGTTATATTTCCAAGAATTTCCCGTAAGAATTGCAAAAGGAACTATATACACTACCAGTAATGCTATGGCATTGAATTATCTTAGTTAGTAGTTAGGATTCTGTCATTTCTTCTTTTGATGAGAGAGTTTTGATATGTATCTCTACATAAGATTAACATCATTTAAAGTTAAACCTTTCATTGTGCAGAATATTAGAATGTAGTCACTCTCTTTTAAAGAAAATCTAAAAAATACAGTTTGTCTTCTGTGTGGGGTAACATATGCAGGAGGGGAGCATGACTAGGGAAGGGAATCAGTACATAGATGAATAAATGACGCTTCCCCCATCAGATCCACACATGGAAGAGATTGTACATAAGCTGATCTCCTCCCTACACAGAAGTGTGTGTGTGTGTGTGTGTGTGTGTGTTTCCTATGCATGACCAAGAAGGAAGATTTGATCCAAGGGTGGAAATAGCTGAGGGAACAGATTTATGTGTGGACAAGTTGTCATTTTGTGGTCTGGCAAGGTGTTGCTATCATGCTTCTGGGTCAAGATATTCCCAAAAGAAACAGGAATATCATGAGAATTTGAGTTAAATTTTGCTGCCCCGTCCTTTAGAGACAACCCCCCTCTTCCTCTGGACTCAGGAGAGCCCCATCTTCCAGGGGTTCTGAGGGAGCAGTGAACAGGCTGGAAAAGGTGTGAATGGACTTGCGGGGCATATACTGTTCCTGCTGACCCCACCAAGCTCACTCGGGGAGGGGAACCCAAGCTGTATTATGAAATAAGAACAGTGAATAAAGTGTTTCAGAATAAAATCCATGTAATGAAAAAATAATAAGTAGGAAAAGAAGGAACTGCAGAGTTTATAAGGATTTTTCAGCTTTAAAGTTGATGTGATCCTATTTTGCACCGTGAAGGTAAATATGTTGATAATTTTTAACGCATAAACTTTAGGTGGGAGGTGACTATATTAAACAGGCCAGTAACTTTTTTTCATTTTGAGTGAGTCACTCATCCATTTTGCTGGTAGAACATTGCTGATGACCCTATCATTAATACCAATTTATTTCTTGTGGTTTTATTTTCAGGGATACTATGATACCATGGATGCTGGGTACATGGACGAAGATGGCTACTTATATGTCATGTCTCGAGTTGATGACGTGATCAATGTTGCAGGTCATAGAATTTCTGCAGGTGCAATTGAGGAGGTGAGCACAAACTTAACAGTGAAAATGGGTACAAAAAAGCGGGCATCACAAGGTACGTCTACACATTGAGTGGGAGCCTGTGGAAGTGAGTCTCAGAGCCCAGGTTTCAGAGTAGCAGCCGTGTTAGTCTGTATCCGCAAAAAGAACAGGAGTACTTGTGGCACCTTAGAGACTAACACATTTATTTGAGCATAAGCTTTCGTGGGCTACAGCCCACTTCATCGGATGCATCGAATGGAACATATTGTGAGGAGATAGATATACATACAGAGAACATGAAAAGGTGGGAGTTCCCCTACCAACTCTAAGAGGCTAATTAATTAAGATGAGCTATTGTCAGCAGGAGAAAAAAAACTTTTATAGTGATAATCAAGATAGCCCAGTCTCTACGCAAAAGAATAAATGGACAGAAATCTGACATCAGGAATCATAACATTAAAAAACAAGTAGAAGAAAACTTCAACCTCTCTGGCCACTCAGTAACAGATTTAAAGGTGGCAAATTTGCAACAGAAAAGCTTCAAAAACAGACTCCAACTAGAGACTGCTGAACTTGAATTAATATGCAAACTAGATACTATCAATTTAGGTTTAAATAAAGACTGGGAATGGCTGAGCCATTACACACATTGAATCTATTTCCCCATGTTAAGTATCCTCACACCTTCTTGTCAAACTGCCGTAAATGGGCTATCTTGATTATCACTACAAAAGTTTTTTTTCTCCTGCTGACAATAGCTCATCTTAATTAATTAGCCTCTTAGAGTTGGTAGGGGAACTCCCACCTTTTCATGTTCTCTGTATGTATATATATCTCCTCACTATATGTTCCATTCTATGCATCCGATGAAGTGGGCTGTAGCCCACGAAAGCTTATGCTCAGAGCCCAGGTTGACAGGCTGACACAACACCAGATCTAGGTGGGGAGGATCTAATCACCCTCCCCCCCCAATATGGACTTTGCACAAGGTAATTTATGCAGCCATATGAGACCCATGCCTCAAGCCCCTGGCATAGGGGGCATGTCTAAACCGGGGGCAGTGGGTGAAATAGCAACAGCATAGCACTTCAGGGATTGTGCTAATTTAGGCTGCCCCTCAATGTTAAGTTATTCAAGGGACCACACCAGCACCTAGAGCAACCCAGGGTTAGCAGGGCACAAAGATAAATATATGGAGATATGCCTATCTCATAGAACTGGAAGGGACCCCGAAAGGTCATCAAGTCCAGCCACCTGCCTTCACTAGCAGGACCAAGTACTGATTTTGCTCCAGATCCCTAAGTGGTCCCCTCAAGGATTGAACTCACAACTGTGGGTTTAGCAGGCCAATGCTCAAACCACTGAGCTATCCCTCCCCCCCTAAGGATGGCTTGAAGACACACAACACAGAATCTCGCCACTGGTCTTTTACTTTTGTATCGTTAAACAAATTATTCAGGCGTTGTTCCTTATCTTTCAAACTGCATCTGAAGCTGATAAAATGGCTGGTGGTGTGAATTACCTGATCTTTAATATTGTACTACTTTATCTCTGTGTACCATGTGAGCTTTCTTCTTTTCTTTAATTTCAGTCACTTGTTTTTCTGTCTTCTTCCCTACTGTTTTGTAATTTTGTTCCCCTGAAAACAATATACACTTAATCACAAGAAAATGCTTAGTTTTTCAATTCACCTTTTAAACCAAGCTAAAAAAAGCTAGACTGTAGTTAGTTTACAGAGCAAACTGCTATTTAAATGAGAAAACATTAACAACAACACAATTAACTTTTCAGTAAGATCAGTAAATACAGAATTAGAAGCTCAGTGAATCTTCCTTTAATTAAATGACAGTCACCTTGTCGAGTATGCATATTTATCTCCCTTACCATTATAGCTACATGTAGTTGAGCAAGTTTTTCTTTAGATTTTGACTATAAATCTCAACTTCATCATGTTCCAATAAGAGTTGTTTATTTCACCAAGGTTTTCTATAAGTATCACCAGGGCCCTGTGAAACCACAGAAGTTACCCATTTATCCTGTCGTTCAGTGTGTATGTGTCTCTTTCAGCTGGAATTGCTCGCCTTTCTCTGAAGCAAGGGATTAATACTAAAGGGATTTAGCATGACTAGTGCCCTCCTGACTGTCTGGCTGCTGCTGTAGAAAACAGGAATGCATCCTGTCTCAGTAACTACCATTCTAGAAACACTGCCTCTTTTTTTATTTTTTTTATTGTTTCTTATTTTTACAGCTTTTGAATGACTTGTGGCTGTTTCTATTTTCTATATTTCTATTTTCCATGCTTTTAAAAATTTGATTGTATTTTTTTTTAAACTTTCTACTAATTTTTAAAGCTCTTATCTGGTTCTTATGAATATGGAACCCTTCACTCTTCTTCAGAATTATCTATAAACTTTTTGAACTCCATGAAGGGTACCTGGTCCAAGGTGAGGTGTGGGGCCTGAAAGACTGCACTGGGAGTAGTGGCTTTAGAAGGGCTTAGTCCATAGGCAAAAAATGGGAGGCTGAGGACTTAAGGAAGGGTAACTATTTACTTTGAATCTAACGGCAGGAGCTGGGACCATAATGTCAAGTTCAGGGTTACAACTGTTTTTTGTATGGTTTCCCTATGTTGTATCAGTGTGTTATGTTTCCCTGAGGTGCACTGAATTTTTCATGATTTTTTCTCTGCTTTGACTTTATTTTTATATCCCACTCCCGAGGGTTTAATTGATTAAGATTTTACCTTTTCCTTTTGTGTGTTCACTTTTCTAGTGGTTGTCTCCATTTATGTGTTTTATTCTATTCTTTACTCATTTACTTGTATTTTCCTTGATATATACAAAAAGCAGCTATGTCAACTAACGCTCCTGACTGAGGAGGCAAAGGAATCTTCAGGGGGTGCCATTAAATGATAGACAAAGACTTCCTTTAATGGAAATTTGACATTTTGCAACCCAACAGTCAGAGCAGAATAGCCCTTCCTTTTAATGAGGGAATTCTTGAACCTGCAAAAGGAATTATAGACTATTCCAGCATCTGAGCAACCTGAAAAAGAATAGAACAAAAGTATCAAGGTCCCCTTAAAGGGTTAGAGTATTTTTATTCGCATCTGCTGCCATCATCTCTGTTTCCTTCCCAGACCTGAAGAAGAGCTGTGTGTTGTTCAAAAGCTTGTACCTTTCACCAACAAAAGTTGGTCCGATAAAAGATATTATGTCACTTGGCACCATCATCTCTAGTAGTCACTGCAGCTAATGAAGACCATCCCATGAAAAAAAGAGGCAAAGAAATTGGATCTGTTTGGTCGTAAGGATTATTCAGTGGTATCTCTTCAGTTCAGGATTGCAAACTACTTAGCTATGCTAGCCAAATACAGTTATATACAATGGGACAAAATTGCAGTCATGGTTCTCTTCAAGGCAGAGATCTCAACCGTGTATTTTGTTTTATCCTAATTTTATTAACAGAAGCAGCAAGATCAGTTTAAAAAGAGTCAGAGATTCCAAAAGAGAAGACTGTCCTCTTCATTCTCTACTCAACCATCTCATTCTCAGAAGCAACAGTTTTGATACTTCAGTGGAGGTTACTGCACTAGCCTATGTGGATTGGTACCCTTCCCTTCCCCCTTTTGGGACCTGCCTTTCTTTTTTCAAGAGTGCTTGGACTTCAATAACATTGCGCTTTTGGGTCATCCAGACAGGATACACCCTCCAATTCCATACCATATTCCCCCTCATGCACCTTCCCCATGCTTTTTCAGGGACCATTCTCATGCATCAAGAAAACCTGTCACTACTGGAGTTAGTGGAAATGTTGCTAGTTCCCTTAGCCTTTGGGGGAAAGGGATTTTATTCCCCATACTTTCTTATACCAAAAAAGTATACTAGACCAGGTGCTCCATAGTAGACCTCAGGCTCCTCAACACTGTCATCACCAATACAAAATTCTGCATGGTGACTCTGGCATCCATCATACCTTCTTTATATCCCATGGATTGGTTCAGTACACTTGATTGGTTCAGTACACTCGGTTCAGTGCAATACATCCTTTGCACAAGAAATGTTTTCATTTCCAAGTACTAGGCGATCATCATCAATTCCAGGTCTTTCCGTTCAGACTCTCAACTGCACTCCAAGTGTTTACAAAATGTCTATTGTTAGTATCCGCCCATCTTCATCATCGAGGGATTTATGTTTACCTGTCTCTTCACAATTAGTTAATCAGGGAAGATCAACTCAACAGGTCTCAGACTCAGTAAGATCGAATCTACATCTGTTCTCAAACTTGGTTCTAAAGTTCAATCTCAGGCTCAATCTCAGTCCATACAATTCCTAGGCATACATACCTGCCTCAGGAGAAGTTCCAGAATTTCTCTCTCATTTATTTTCAAGCCTGAGATTGGTCTCAAGTACTCATATCACACCCTTTGCCAGACTGAGGGTGAGACCTTTTCAGTCCTGGATCAGGTCAGTTTACTATCCAAACATCCACAGAATGATCACCCCTTCATTGATGGCTAGAACCAAGCAATGTCTCTTGGGGGTGCCTTTCACTCCAATATTTCCCATTCAGATGATAGTGACCAATGCATCCACAAAGGGTTGGGGCGCTCAACTGGCTCGATTCCAGATCTGTGAACTCCTGTGGATTGTTCAGATCACATAAATGTTACAGAGCAGAGCAATTTGTTTGCCTGCAAATAATTTCTTCCCTGATAAAGAACCAAATAGTATAAGTTTTGAAAGTTTAACAGATAAAGTTACAATAACAAAATATTACATGGTACCTTGTGCTTGTGAAAATGGCTTGAGGTTACTTAAAAACTGAAACTCGTTGTATCTTCTCTGCACTCTGCTTTTCATATTATTGCAAATAACTTAATTCCATAAATAACAGGATATTTATCTTAATGCTGTGCCAGTTAAGGCAAAATATGCATATATAATCACTGCTACCTTAAAAGTATAGAAAGCTTCAGCGTGTTAATATCATGTACATGTGTGCTGCAAAAATAGTGTCAATTGAACATACAAACTAGGAAGTAAAGGAATGTTCAGTGTGTTTGTGTGAGGAGGTTTCACATACTTTATGACAGCTGCCCTGCAACCTGAGGCATGTATTATTGGATTTAGGTTACTGTCCGTCATTAGTGTGGGAGCGAATCTTTGTTTTTGCAATAGGCTATTTCTTTAAAGAAGCGTTGGCTCATGCTAATGGTTTATCCTTTGGCCTTGTTGCTTTAACTCTTTGTAAAAAACAGTGGCTTGGGACAATGTTAACTCATGGTGAATTTTGGGTACATTTTGCATACTATTTTATCAGCCAATGAGGAAAGCATTAATGGATATTGTCACTACTATAATTCCTACAGGAAGGGTTTGATTAAGAGTTGGACCACTAACACCAGTGGATCCAAAGAGTTTCTTAGGAGGGAAATCAAGGATGCGTATTCTTTAGTTTTCATAATCATTTTGGACACCTGGATCCCTAGGTATATATGAAGAGCAAAACAGAGTACTTCAGGGGCTATAGTCAGGATATCTATTTTGGAAAGCTGCAGTGTTTCTTGCCCAGGCAAACTGAGGTCTCACTTTACCTGGGTTTTGACTACATTATGAGAGGAAATGGAGAGGAATCTCAGAGATATCTGAAAGATAGTAGATGAAGGTCTGTGTATTCATTCATTTTAGCTTCCTTCAGCTGCAACATTCATGTGCAGGTTCGTACTCGTTAGCAAATTCTTACAGCACTCCATAGTGTTGCTCCATGCAGGCTTTTTGAGGCAGGAATTTTGCCATCATATGTGTTTGCACAGCACCTAGTACACCTGCCAACAGTCTTCAGTCCCTAAAGATAGCAGATTAATTTTTCTCTGATTGTGATCCACCAATGAGGACTCTTCTCCTCAATTTCAATCTCCCTTTTTCCTCTTTAAGAGGTCACCAATGAATAATGGGGAGATTATACAGGCCATTACGATGTTTTCTTTTGTACGGTTAGGAAAGTTCCCTAAACAGGAGATGTGACTAGAAGGGAAGGAGACACATTTTTTATATGTTAATTTGATACTTCAACTTGACAGACAAATGTGAAGCAGTAATAACTTGTGGGTTTATTGTTGCTGGTTTGGATTGGCAGAAAGTAAAATTTCAGATAAATTACTTATGTAACTTTAGCACCCTCGTGGTCAAGTGGAGTCTGCTCTGCAGGCAGCTTTGTCCAAGAGAATCGTGAAGAAACGCAGCAGGGAAAGTCCCTTCCACCCCAGGGGCACCTGTTCCAACCCCCCCAGAGTAAACACACACACCGGAAAAGTACAATGAATATAGGAAAGGGAAATGTTTATTTACAGAGGGATGAAAGGAAAAAAACAATGGGGAAATATAGGGGGAGCGGTAAAACAGGGTTGCATTCAACTCAAGGCCCCACAGGCTTAGTGGTAGCACAGTGTGAAAGGGCAGACACCGAGCAATGTGTCTGCACATAGAGTTCAGGAGTCCTGGGCAAAGCTCCAGTCCAGGGGTGAGTCTTGGGTGCTCCTGGTCGTCTTCGGTGCCAGTAAACTTCCCCCAACAAACCCCTCCGGTGCCCTCTTCTGCCGCTCTCTGCAAACCCACGCAGAGCGACAACCTCCCCACTTAACTAGCTAACAGCCTCCCTCATTTTTCCCAATGCCAAGTCACAAGCCCCAGTACTCTCAGCCCCCTGCAGCTCTGGGCAGCCGTGATACTGGTTCCAGCTCCGGTTTGTCATTCTCGGGCGATTCCTCCCTGGCACAGTGCTCCTCCTGGCTCCTGTTCTGGGCTGTCCCCAATCAGCTGCTCTGCCCCTCCCAGGCTTCAGGCAGGTTCTTGACTGCTTCACTCTTTGAGGGGCCTGCTTGCTGCAGCCCTTCTGTCTGGAGCTCCAGACACACCCCGTGTTGCTCTCTTCCCTTCTCTCTGCTCCCCCTCCCACCAATAGCACTTCCTCCTTCTGGAACAATCAGCACTTCCCCCCTCAGGAAAAATGTTTAAAGGGGCCATGCTCTCTCTAAACCCCAAAGGGGTTACACTTATTAACATACTGCAGTTTGTGTTTCATTATAGAGTTGTAGTCTCTAGTTATTGTTGAAGAAGCTCTTTAGTTCCAAGTCCCATCTTTCCGTACGATTGGAAAGATTACAGGTAGATTACGTATCTGAATTGTGATAGATCAGATATTCAAGAATGTACCAGCACTCACTTGCTCTTTCCTTCCTGCATAACTGTGTGAAACAGCGACCATAATATTTTATTAACATAACATTTTCCAGCTAAGATCGTGTGGAATGTGTTAAAATGCAACATTGTCATTTTAACATTGCTGTAAAGATGACATTTTATTACCTTTTCAATTGTATGTTGTGTTACCTAGGGATTGTTCTTATTTCCATCCAAACACTAGATTGTCTATGCTACCTACATATTAATTACAGTAGAATATATACTCAGCTATTTGAGTTTTTGTTTTGTTTTGTTTTCTCCCTCAGTCTGTTCTTTCCCATGGAGCTGTGGCTGATTGTGCTGTTGTTGGCCAAGAGGATGCCTTAAAAGGTCTTGTCCCATTAGCGCTATGTGTATTAAGAAATGGTGAGAGTTCATTACTGTTCATAGACTCGTGACTTGTGTGACTAAGATTTATATAATGTTGTAAAGTAGTTACAGCATCTGAAATTCCTCACCAGGTATAAAGACAGAGGAGGAGAAACTTTCGGAAGAAATTGTTAAGCATGTTCGAGAAAGCATTGGCCCAGTGGCAGCTTTCCGAAAGGCAGTGTTTGTGAAACAGATACCAAAGACACGTTCTGGCAAAATACCACGTTCTGCTCTTTCTGCTCTTGTCAATGGCAAACCATATCAGGTAAGCTATAGGTGCTCTTTATTCTAACCAGGGACGCTAGCACATCAGCAGAAGTGACTTAATCTTTTGGTCCTTTAATGTATTTTGCTATTGGTTCACAATATCTGATATTGTAATGTCATTTTATTTTTGCCTGGTATATTTTATCTTCAGAATCTTTATAAATGCTTTCTTCTTGATTACTTTTGAAAAATTAGCATTAGAGGAGATATTGAACCAATTTCTCCTTTACTGTATGTGGTATTTGGCAATTATCTATCATATGTTTATGTATGTTCTTCCCTCAGATAACTCCAACCATTGAGGATCCTGGTGTGTTTAAACATGTAGAAGAAGTACTGAAGAAAAAAAAAATAATGTGACTTTTATCCATCATACAGTGTCTTTTAACAGTAAACTTCCGAACGTCTGTAATACATGAAGAAATTTTGTATTCGGTAACACAGTTATAGAACATATTTTAGAAGTCTGAAATAACCTGGCGCTAATTTTATTACTACAAAACTGTTGCTGCTTTCTCTGTCATATCATCATGGACAGTGAAACATTTTGAGTTTTGGCAGCATTTGTCATTTGTATTATACTGGAGGTTTAGACAGATAAGAAGTAGATACTTACAGTAGAGAGTTTTAACAGAGCCCTGTAAAGAGGGTTCATAAATTCAAAGAGTTCAAGGCCAGAGGGGACCATCAGATCATATAGTCTGACTACCGTATAACACAGGTTCTTAATTTCACCCAGTAACCCCTGCATTGAGCACAATAACTTGTTTGGCTAAAGCATATCTTCCAGAAAAGTATCCAGGCTTGATTAGATGATTTGGAGAATCCACCACTTCCCTTGGTCACTTCTCAACCTTTTTTTTGATAAACTAAACAGATTGAGCTCTTTAAGACTCTCACTATATGGCATTTTCTCCAGCCCTTGAATCAATTTTGTGTCTCTTTTCTGCATGTATCCCCAATTTTTCAGCTTCTTTTTAAAATGCGGACACCAGAACTGTATGCATTATTTCAATATCAGTTTCACCAATGCTGCATGAAGAGATAAAATCACCTCCCAACTCCTACTCCCTGTTTATATATACAAAAATTGCATTAGCACTTTTTGCCACAGCATTGCACTGGGAGCTTATGTTGATTTGCTCTACTATGACCCCTAAATCCTTTCCAGGATACAGACTCCCATTCTATAGGTCTGGCCTGCGTTCCTTGTTCTACTCCTGGTAGAATTCTGCGCCAAAAAATTAAAAATTCTGCACACAATATTTTAAAATTTTGCAAAATTCTGCATATTTTGTCAGAATAATATAATCACACCAGTTTCAATTATTTTTGGTCATTTATTTCAAAATACCTGTCAACAAGTATGTCTGTAACAATACAGACAACAAAAAAAGACTCAGGAAATGTTTTTTGACAAACAGATTCCTTACTAGGCATATTAATACAGAACTCTGAGTAATAATTCATTTAAACTACAATACAGAACCATATTTCGCACACCCCTCAGAAGCAGAGCAAAGGCTTGGGGGAGTCAGGGGTAACAGAGGAGCTGAGGGAGAGGGAGGTAAATTGCTGGGAAGGAGCCTGGGTGTGAACTTGGAGGGTTGTTGGGTGTGAGTGGGAAAAGTATGGAACAGGTTTTTTTGGGGGGAGGGAGGGCAGGGAGGGATTGTTAAGGAGTTTCCCCCATGCAGACCCTGGCTGACCCCTAGCCTCTCCCATTCAGTCAGGCACATCCGCCCCTGTCCCCATGAGTCTCTGTGCCCTCACCCAGCCACTCCCCGTCCCTATGCAGCTCTGCTCCATCTCCCCTTGTCCCCATGTGTCTCTGGACCTCCCTTGCCCTGTGCCTCCACTTCATTCAGCCCCTGCCCCAGTCCTCCCCCACTAGCCCTTATGAGCCCCTGTCTGACCCCTCACGCACACACAGCCCTGTCTCCTGACCTGACGTGACAAGCGCTGCAAAGGCAGCTCTCGCTCTTCCCTCGCTAGTGGGGAGCTGCAACTTTGTTCTGTCGCCACAGCNGCTTGGGGGATTCAGGGGTAACAGAGGAGCTGAGGGAGAGGGAGGTAAATTGCTGGGAAGGAGCCTGGGTGTGAACTTGGAGGGTTGTTGGGTGTGAGTGGGAAAAGTATGGAACAGGTTTTTTGGGGGGGAGGGAGGGCAGGGAGGGATTGTTAAGGAGTTTCCCCCATTCAGACCCTGACCCACCCCTAGCCTCTCCCATTCAGTCAGGCACATCCGCCCCTGTCCCCATGAGTCTCTGTGCCCTCACCCAGCCACTCCCCGTCCCTATGCAGCTCTGCCCCACCTCCCCTTGTCCCCATGTGTCTACCTCCCTTGCCCTGTGCCTCCACTTCATTCAGCCCCTGCCCCAGTCCTCCCCCACTAGCCCTTATGAGCCCGTCTGACCCCTCACGCACACACAGCCCTGTCTCCTGACCTGACGTGACAAGCGCTGCGAAGGCAGCTCTCGCTCTTCCCTCGCTAGTGGGGAGCTGCAACTTTGTTCTGTCGCCACAGCGCCCTCTGGTGGGCAAAAGGCGGAACTGCATCAATATTTTGGCAGAAGCTCTTTCTGCGCGAAAAATTAGAAATCTGTGGGGCTCATTAAATATGCGCACACGCAGTAGTGCAGAATTCCCCCAGGAGTACTTGTTCTTAGATGTATAACTTTGCATTTGGCTGTATTTGGATGCATTTTGTTTGCATAGTCCCCAGTTACCAAATTACCCAGATTGCTCTGCATGACTGCCCAGTCCTCCTCATTATTTACCATTTCACCAATCTTTATGTCATCTGCAAATTGTATCCCTAGTGATTTTTATATTTACTTTCAGCTCACTGATGAAAATGTTGAATTGCATCAGGTATCATACTGATGCCAGTGGATTCCCACTAGAAATATCTCCATTCGATGATGATTCCCCATTGGCAATTACTTTTTGACAAAAAGAACTGGAGTATTTGTGGCACCTTAGAGACTAACAAATTTATTTGAGCATAAGCTTTCGTGGGCTACAGTCCACTTCTTTTGACAGACGTCTTTTAGCCAGTACTTAATTCATTTAGCTGTGCTTTATTTATAATCGTATACTGCTAATTGTTTTAATCAGAATGTCACGTGATACTTTGTCAAAATCACTTACATATATGTATATTACATCTTGCTGTTACTTTTGTCAACCAAACTTGTAAGTTTTTCCAAATGAAATCAGGTTTGTTTGACAAGACCTAATTGCATAAAACCATGTTGCCAAGCATTAATTACATTCCTAGCCTTCAATTCTTTATCTGTTGAATCCTGTGTCAGCTTTTCCTTTAGTTCGCCCAGCATTGATTTCTGGCTAATTGGCCTATATTTACCCAGTTCATCTCACTTGTCCTTTTTGAATATTGGCACATTCCTCCACTCTTCTGGAAGTTTTTTTAAAGTTATCCAGGCCTACTGAATTGAAAATGTTAATCACTAGTAGATGTTGCTTAACATCCTCTTGGACTAATGGACTGGACAATACAAGGGCATAATCTTCAATTCAAATATAAAACACAGATATTTATTTAACACTTCTGCCTTTTCTGCAGCAGTATTAACAATTTTACCATCTTCGCCTAGTAATGGGCCTGTACCATTGCTAGGATGTCTTTTATTCCTAATGTACTTTAAAAAATCCTTCTTATTGTCCTTAGCCCTAGCAGCCATGGATTTCCTGTTGTTTTTAGCTTCCCTTATCCTTTTTCTACACTTCACACATTCTAATTTATATCAATTGCTATTCCTCCCCTTTTTCCATTTGTTGTATGTTGATTTTTTTAATTCCTAATTGCTGCCTTCACTTTGCCACTGAATTAGGATGGGCTTTTAGCCAAAGTTTTTATCTTTATTGATTGTGGACTTACGGCTTTTTGGCCATTGACTTGGTGGTGGAGCATGCTAATTTGCCTGATGCTTTTCATGTGTATCTTTACTTTAAAGTTATGTCACAAATAGAGGGGAAAGAAGGAAGGAAAGACAAAGACTGAATTAGGACTGGATATCTTTCTAAAATATATCTCCAGCTCATACAAAAGTTATGGGCTTGATGCAGAAATTACTGGGTGAGGTTCTATGGTCTGTGTTATGCAGGAGGTGATCGTAGATAATCATAATAGTCCCTTCCAGCTTTAAAATCTGTGAACATCTGATTATGGATGACCATCATACTATCCTTAATTCATATCATATTAAAAATAAATAAGATACAGAAGGTTGACTTAATGATGGATCATCTACATTTGGATTTTTCTGGCCTTTTACAGTGCTTGCCACTCTTAAGATAATGAAACGGATAACCAGATTCTGTGTGTGTATACTGCTGCTGAGCTAACCACATGCTTCAGGCTTGCACTGAGACACTGGAACACTGGCAGTAACATGATAACTGTTGGCTAATTTGTTGACAAACAAAGAGCCACCGAGCATCTTTTTTACAGCAGTTTCTGACCTCCTCCTCTCCCCCTCCCCATCCCCCCCATAAAGCAGAGCTGTCCTTCCTGGGTAAGTCCCAGAGAAATTCTGCCCCATCTTAGTTGTGGTGCAGTCATTCTCATAAGGTGCTGAATATCACGGAGAGTTGTTTGAGCACCCCTATGCATTTATGAGGTCATTGCAGGCTGCAGCTGCTAACCCAGTCAAAGGAGAGAGCCTGTACATTTGAGTGTGTTCTACATTTCAAGTAGTAGTTTTTAATGCATAATGAAATTAATAGTCTTTATTTTAAAATAAATATTCACAAAATTCATGCGACAGATTTTAAAAAACAAACAAATTCAAAGCAAAGAAGTCAGCATTTCCTGCCATACAAAATGACACTAAGCAATATGTGAATTCAAAAGTTGCTATAATGAATGAGAGACTCACTTAGTGAAGCTATGCTAAGGGAGAGGCCCTTAGTGAAGATAGTTTAGGGATCTCCAGTTATTTTCCAGATCGGTCCATAGCTGAGGGATATATTTTGTTTTAAAGAGTATCTATAGGGATTTATGTATCGGGGGTAGCCGTGTTAGTCTGTATCCACAAAAACAACAAGGAGTCCAGTGGCACCTTAAGACTAACAGATTTATTTGGGCATAAGCTTTTGTGGGTAAAAAACATTTCTTCAGATGCATTGAGTGAAAATTACAGATGCGGGCATTATATAATGACCTCATAGGTGGAGAACCTGATCGAATTGGCCCTGTCAACACTGGTTCTCCACTTGTGAGGTCATTATATAATGCCCGCATCTGTAATTTTCACTCCATGCATCTGAAGAAGTGGTTTTTTGCCCACGAAAGCTTATGCCGAAATAAATCTGTTAGTCTTTAAGGTGCCACCAGACTCCTTGTTGTTTTTATAGGGATTTATAAGACTACACCTTATTTTTTGCTATGGGCAGTATCTCCTCAAAAAAAGAAGACATCCAGGAGGTAGCGATCAACTAATGAATAAAGGTAGGAGGCTGTTAAGTGACACAATACTGGAACCAGATAAAACAGCAGGCTGATCATAATGGCTGAGAGGCTGCCATATATATGAAGGTGATTCCCATTTGAATGTTCTCTTGGGCCCAGCACCTGCAAACTGTTCTGGGTGAGGGAGGAGCTCTGCCTTTGCAAACAGTTTCCAGGACTGGAGCCACAGCTGGGAACTGTAAAATATTCCAGAAAGTTTTTTTGCACTGAAGACCTTGGACCAAAGCAATGAAATAGTGAGACTGGGACCAAATATGATGGAAGAAACCACTGCACTTATCAGATAGAATGAGTAGAGTCACATAATAATTGAGTCCATAGTTAATTTTATGCTTTACCAACCAGGATGAATAAATTAACAATCCTGCTCTCCTGTTCAATTCAGGTGAAATCCACCACCTAGGCATGGCCCAGCAGCAGGACTAGCCACTACTTAAGACCTCAAAATAAAGGTTAAGGGGGGACTTACATGGGGGATAGGCCCTTTGCACAGGTTTTACATTTTCACTCATGAGACACAGATGTGAGTAAGTTTGCTCATGTGAGTAGTACTGTTGACTTCAGTAAATTACTCACCTGGGTGTTTGCAGGATCAGCTCCTTAATTTCCTCAGTTTGGCTATAAAAATGATATTTTGCAGCTTTCTCCTACTGCATTCGCTGTCTCTTTGTAGGCATCTAAGATGATCTCTATGCATGTATTTGTAGCTTTGGAGGGAAGACAGAGATGTCCCTATGAATGCTGAAGTGCTGTCTGTCTACCTTGGCTTCATTAGCTAAAGTGTACTGCCTAATATGGAGTGAATCAAAAGCTCCAAAAGTTGCCCCTTCTGAAGAGAAGTGTCAAGCTCTGAGGTATAAAATTGCAGCAAATCTAAATTATTGACACTAACACCAGAGCACTGTACAACAAATATGGTAGCTGTAAATATATACCAAGAGCCTTCTTCCCCACTGCCTTGCATCTTGTTTAGATCGGTGGGGAAAATGATACCAAATCAGATGGCAAATATTTTTGTGAATATGAAAAATTCAGTGTAGCAGGCTAGTTTTGTTTGTACTTTAAGAACTACTTTGTGAGTCATTAGTTTGGATGCAGGTGTCTCAGCCTGTGGACTGTAGAGTTGTACGTTAGTTGCTTTCCTATGTAATAAAATCGATGAACATTTAAAAGTAAATTATAGTCTTTTGGGTTAATTTTTTTCTTTTGTAAATAGAACGTCATAAAAATGTCCATGAAGGGGGAAAGTAATTACAGGGAGGAAGACGCCTTGGGGTTAAGGCACTAGCCTAGGCCTCTAGAGACTTGCTTCATGACCTTGGGCAAGTCACAAACTCTCTCTGCTCCAGTTTCCACACCTCTAAAATAGGGTAATACCCCCTTTCTCCCAGTCTTTGTCTGGTGTGTCTATTTTATGCTTTTTCAAGCAGGACTGTCTCTTAATATGGGTATGTACAGCACTTAGAACTGAATGAAACCATCTTCTTAGACTTCCTAGTACTTGAAGAGTGTTCTTTATGAAACAGGACTAGATGGCTCCAGAAAATGATAAAAGGATTTTTTGCCTTTGTTTTCTGGATTGTTTGTTAGTTCAACTATTGCTCAGGTTTCTACTGACCAAAAGTCATTATCTAGATTTGCAGTGTCCTATGTGAATAGCGCTGGGGTTATAATTCTGGGTTGAAGAGAGTGTTTGACACAAACCACTATTACAGTTGGTATTGTAGCCGGACGCGGCCCTGTTCATGGCTTGGCCTCAGCCAGGCAGGAGCAGCTCCTGCTCCATGGGATGGAGGGGCAGCCCATAGCCCCTCCCCCCCCCATCTGCTTTTTTGAATGTGTCTGTGTAGACTTCCTGTTATGCCAGCTTCACCTTGCTCTTAAAGTGCGGTTTGCAGTTTCCTGTCTGAACCACAAACAGCAGTGGAAGTCCTTGCTGATGTGAGAGGCTAGCTTAAAGCTATATTACCAACTGTATTCATGCTTATGAATATGTAATCAACATGTACGGAATGAGTGAGATAGTATGAGTGTAAGAAACCAATCACAAGGCTTGAGTCGAAATATTACTGTGTAAGGATAATCAAGGTGTATACGGAACTGTATATAAACCTACAGCAGTAGCGGCCAGAGAGCGATGTAACCCACAACAGCAGAAACTCAGGCCCGGACCGGAAGCAGTAGATCCAGAGGGACATCAGGGGTTCTCATCGCCTAGCGGTTCGATCTCTGGGAAGCTGGAACCTGGCCAGGCTGAGTCACCTAAGAAACACCCACGTCTGCAGCCTGTCACCAGCATGAATGGAATGTGTGTGTGAGTATAATTGCGCAAATGATGGAAACAAGCAATAAATCAAATCTCAATACTGTTTCAGTTTGACCTTTTTGTGTGTGGTTATTTCTTGGCTGGTTCCAAGAAAGGGTAATCTGAGAATGGAATGGGCCCTTTCAATGAAATTCCTTCTATTTGGATGTTGTTCCTTTTTATGCCAAGGTTGAGATGCATTATACTTGCACCACTACTCTTGGTGGTGCATTAGTGTAGAGATAACTAGGAGATCAGAGATGCCAAATTGATAATTTTCACTAGTGTATTAATTAAATTGTGTATAAAGTGTTTCTGGGTTTTTACTGGTGATACAAAAGGCAAAAATAATTGTTTGTTTGGCCATGAAGTCATGGTTTCAGACTGTATTTTATTTATACTACTGTTTGGTGGTCTATGAAATGCACAACCGTGCATGTAACTCAGGCCTTGTGATGGCCCTTTGTATAGGGGGTAATGTCCTCCTCCAACCACAATGTAGCCTCTTGCACAGCATGGCTGCTGGCTAGTAACCAATTTATCAAGAGTTTAAGTACCCTGAAAATAGGAGAGCAGTGATTTTTTTTTTTAAAAAGAATGTGAATAGACTTGAACAAAACTTTGAAAGCTGGTAGTGTTTGAGCCCCCTATAGTGTTTTGTCTGTGGGCTAAAGGAGTGTAAAATGATGTTGTGACATCAACCATGGCCATCTTAGGTTGGCTGAGATAAATGTTCCAGAATCTAAATCATACATAAGATAGATACATCTTTGTGAACTATACCAGCCAAACAACACCCTAAAACCCTGGACACTTGGTCAGGATAGCTGAGAATGGGTTTGAACGGCTACCACAGTTTCAAGTTTTTAATGTTTTTCTTGAGAATGGCAATCTAACTCAGCAGCAGGGGGAAATAATTAGACAGAGGCTCTGGGTCAGAACTGTTCACATCCAGCTTTAAGCATTTATGGGTTTTCCCTCCTCTGATCTTCCAGAATAGAAATAAGAGATTTAGAGGTTAGTCTTCTACAGGCATGTAACTTCTTGTTCAGTTCACAGGGATTTCTCCTCTGTGGTGCTCCTGGTTTGGGCTGAGACCATGTGAAAACTGCAAACAAAACAATAAATACTGGACTGGAACATAACGAGGGGTTTGCTCAAAAGAGACAAGAACTACTGAAAATGTTGGAGTTTGCACTGTTTTTACTTATTTATGTTTTTTCACTAAAACAATCAAAAGGGGGGAAAACATTAACATGAAAGCTAGTTAAATCTGAGGAATTTGAAGTAATGTCTTTATACTATAGCTTTATTGTCTTGACAGTTTGATCAAATTCACCATAACCTACAAATAAGCAAGTTTAGTGCTCCCTCTAGTGGCAGACTCAACATTAAGTTCATGTTGATAAGTCTCTGCCTAGGAAAAATTTCTTATGCTTTGAGATGTGCCAGTCAGCCAAACTGCTTTTCCATGCTACCATATACCCAGCCTTATAGATATTAAACACAAATAGCACTGAATATTTTTATTGACAATGGGGGAGAAAAATCTGTCACCATTTGATTGACTGAAATCTGTCAAATGAAAATAGACAATAAAACAAATGTTTAGGTACGTGCAAACATTGCAGATCAAAATGCTAAAAGAAATAACTAAAAGACAGATCTTGAAATAGTATCAAGCAGCAGAAAATTAGCAAATAGGTCAATGACATTATTAAATAGGTTTTACTTTGAAACTTCCCATATAAACAAAGAATAAACATCACTAACACCACCAAATAAAGCCACAGTAGGTAATAATTGCTCTTCTAAACTTTTATACACTATATATTATCATTCTGTCTTTCAGTTATTTCCTCTGATAAAACTGACTTCCAAGAAGTCTCAGCAAGGCCATCTTGGCTAAAAGCATAACGTTAGACAGGAATTTGTCTAATGCCCTGTTACAATGAAGAAATGGTGGGGTTTGGCGTTTTTTAATTTTCTTTTTAATAGAAAACTTGAACATCAGCTTCTTTGCAATGTTCAGATTTTTACATCCCACGCTGGCTGGAACAAAAAGGTGGCTCTTGGTAAAGCAAGGTTCTTCTTGGTCCACAGGTAACACAGGAGAATGGTTTTTTTTAATACATATTTTTTCGGTAATTGCTTTTGACTCTTGTAAACAGTTTTGTTGTTTTTGTTTTTAAAAGGAGAGCCATCACAGTGCTTTTCTACAGGGGTTACGGGTATCTGATGTTTCTGCTTGACTTTATAGGTCCATTTTGGCTCCAGTTCCAGTTTAAATCATCCTTTTATACATCATCAGAGGCAGGTGTTCAGCTTTAAATATTGACAGATTTTTAAGTAGGAACAGGTTGAAGCTTCTAACTCTGCTAAACATATTAATTTGACTGTTACAATCAAAAAACTATAAAAATGGTGGAATGGAAAGATACAAACAGTATTGTTGACACTGTATTGTCAAGTGTTTGCACTGAGACCCCATGTACCATAGATTTTATTTAAAAAAAATCATATTTATATCCCTTTACATACACATTTTAAAAGAAATACACAGTAAATACGTAGATGGCTAGTATATTACAATAAAACAGATGAACAATGTAAAAAATGAGTGGCTCCAATGGATAAAACCATTGGTTGTGCACTACTGCCAAATTTATGATGACAGAGATGCTTGGGTTTTTTTGTTTTTAAAATGATTTAGGTATTTTATTACTCTTGTATTAAACTAACCAATAACTTAATACATGAAAAGAACATCACACTTTTTAGCTTGATAAAACTTTGTGTTCTCTTCCCTATTACCCTGTTCTTGAAGAGACCTTTACTGCTCCTTTTCCCTAAAATAGTGGTAGTGCACTTCAGGTAAAGTAGAAGAAAGAGATGATATCTAAAGACAAAAATAAAAAACCATTAATTAGCAAGATTCTTGATTATATCCTTTTTGCCCAGACTTGCTTTACAGTGAGACCACTGGAAATATCATAACACTTCATACTGTATTTCATGTTTTGCTAAAACTTGAGTTTGAGAGAGAGAGATTAAACTTTCATTTATTGTAAATCTTACATCTTTTTCTGTGTATGTGAATGGAATGTAGCTGTAAATCTTCACATTGTTTAATCGTTTACTAACATGTAGAAATTATTTTTCAAACACTGAAATTCAAGCAAAAACTACAATAAATTATAGATTTAGCATATTATAAATTTGAAGGCCATATGAGACATTCCAGTATAAAAAAGTTGTGTACACTTCAAATCTTTACATACACTAATTTGTGTGTCCTCCATCTTGCAGATAGTCAGGGACAGACAGCATTAGGGCTCCACGTACTTGAACCAGGAAGCAAAAGCTGTTAGTTATGTATGAAGTCTTAGTCCATCCACAGCAGAACCTACAGTTCTTTTGTCTCATTGTGCCTAGAAGCTTAAAGTCTGCACATCAGTGCTCCTTCCTCTAATTCAAGTTCCTTCTCTTTGGGACCAAAGAGAAAAAATATTCCAAGAATCCAGAACTGCAGATTACTTGAGAAGAAAGAAAAACAGAGGGAGAGACACAATTCCCTGTTCCAAGCTTGGGAACTTTCTCCATGGGTGAGAGAACCAGAAAACCCATCACTCCACCTCCCATTTCATGGGGCTCTTGGGTACCATTTGCTTGAGGGTTGGGTGGTCTTGCATGGTCTGAGACCCTCTAGCATGCAAGTCAGCCATTTCCTGTCTCAGTGAAACGAGACAAGTGTGTATGTTTAGTTTACTCCTACTATTTCTTCATGTGACTAAGCATTGGGAGGGCGGTTGTCATGCGTCCCTATCTTGGACCTTTGTCTAATCAATAGGGAGCTGCCCGAGTTGCACATGAGTAGTCATCCTAGGTCCATGCTTCACTGTGATTTCCTTTGTTCAGCGGAGCTGGAGTACATCTACCTTTGTGTCCCTATCCACCTAGGATACCGGTGCTTGCCTTGAGCTATGAGACAGTTGTTGCCAGTTCACACCCATCTTTTCGGGACTCTCCTGCTCTCTCAGTTTTTTCTGAAGCTCCTGGTAGATCTCATTGCTAGTCGTGGGAAAGGGTACATCTCTACGTGGGTGTTATCTGTAACCAAGTCCCTTTATTGTCTCTCTCAGAAAAATCCAGTACCCACCAGTAACTGAGCAAGTGTTGCAAGTCTTAGCTGTGAATGGTCCTCGCCACCAGACTAATAAAGGTGTTTGTCTCCTGAGCCAGGTTACAAGCCCTACTGAGCTTTTGTCCCGATCCTGACCTAGTCAAGTTTATTCTTTGGCAGGTATCCCCTTCATCTGCAGTTGCTGAAGTCTTTCCTTTTGTCCAAATGGCACTCATCCCCTTCCCTTGAGGAAACTCTTCATTCCTTAGGAAGCTTGGTTCGCCCTAGTATAGTGTTCCCATTTGCCTCACATGTTGCTGGAACTCTAATTCCTACCCTCTCTGAACCAACTGTATATCACCTCAGATATGATTAGCTTGGATTTGGGTACTCTGCTGGGTCAGTACAACTGTGAATGTCACCACTTTTATGTAGACTAATTAACCTTACAAGATAAATATACCACTAACAGTACAATGCAGCAGAATCCTCACCTTTGTTTTATATAGCTTGTTTGTAGCTACAGTTATCACATTTGCTTTTGTATACATTTTTATTAAGATCATTTTCTAGCCTCCTTGAAATTTTTGCAGTTGCATATAGCAACAGTGAGTGAGACCATCTGAATAATTACTGTAGCATATTCCCTCTATAAATAGTGGACTGGAAATTAATAAAACCAGTATTACATTAATAACATTTTAGTCATTCTCATGTTAGGGATGGGCAACTGGAAATTAAAGGAAGAAATTATTGATCCTTCTCACTGGAAAGATGACTTGTAATAAACATGTAATTGCAAAAGACTGGCCAAAGGCATTGACCCAATAGACATCACTCATACTCAAGGTAGTAGTAATACTCCTCTAGAGTCTATTAAACTTATTTTTATACCATTCTATAAATGTATTTTGTTTAAAATACAACACGGTACAGCTCCAGTAATTTTTTGCTGCTGCTTATCTATTTTTAGCTTTTGGGTTCTCGGGCAATAACAGAACTCCAGCAGTAACAGACTGATTGGATAATTGTAAGTTAACGTATTTTTCAGTATTTGCAGTCCCTGTCCTTCATGTACTCATGGTAACTTGAAACTCTTTGGGGCATGTCACTGTAAATTACATCCCTGGGAAGCTTACAATATTTGGGTAATTTTAGTTGCATGCCATTGTAACATTTTTTTAAATTATGATTTTTGCTTTCTGCATTATGCCTTTCAAGCTTAAAGCAACACATGCTTAATGCCTGCTCCCACTGAACTGAATGAGAGTTTTGTCATGAGGTAGCACTGCGCCCTAAATGACTCAACCCTTGGTCTCTGGGTAGAGATGAGCTGTATTGTCATCCTTGGAGGATCATGCACTGAGGATATTAGAGCACAAGGTTTGAAACCAGATCTGAATTTTTCCTAAGTGATTCAGAGTTTGAGTCCAGAAGGGAACATTAGAACGTTTAGGTTGATCTCTTCTATGTCTCTGACCATTAAGTTTCATCCAGTTACCCCTGTATTAAGCGCCAAGAAGTGTTTGGCTAAAGCATGTCCCTCAGAAAGTCTTGATCTGAACACATTAAGAGATGGAAAATCTGCCCCTTCCTTTGGTAGTGGACTGTTCATTATTTCCTAGGACTTACAACATTCTAAGCCCTTCAATTGCCATTTAAAAAAATAATCAACCTGACAGAAATGCTTCCTCCCCATCCTCCATATAAATATTTACCAGCCTGAGGTGCAGGATGGGTCAGACTCGCTGCTGAACCTGTAACAGTTTTTCGCTGTATAAAAATGATGTGAATTTTATTTTACTACCCTGCATGGCTAGAAAAGGAAAGGGGGGATTTTCAGCTTGCCTAGAACTTGCCTAACTCCCATTGAAATCAGTGAGAGTTAAGCCCAGATCTTCAACAATAGTCAGGTACCTACATCACCTGGCTTTACAGATGAAGGGCAATAAAAAAATTCTTAATGTTTCAGTAACACACATGGCATATATAGAACAATGGTTGTGTGGTGTAAAATTTCTTTTGAACTCATTGGGGGAAAACCTACGCATCTCATTTGTGAGTAATGCTGTAATCCAAACTCATGGTTTAATATACTATTGTGTATTTTCATTCTTTCTCTCTCTGTACATGTATATAGAAAGATAGAGGCAGCTAAATACTGTGGTGACAGGTGCTTTATAAATGCCTATGATTATCTGCTGAAACTTAAAATGGAAAGGAAAACTGTTATTTAAGTAAAATTAGCATGAAATGGTGGCATATTAATGGAAGTGCTCATCATGTTCTTCTTTTTGCAAGATTGATGATTTGGTAACAAACAATATATTTTCACACAGCTGTACTTTGTTCAGAAGTGTATTTGTACAACTAGTACATGTGTGTAGATGCCAAATGATGAGATATTTAAGTAATAAGAACTACTACATACAACCTGACCCCTGTGCATATCTAGTCCAGTATCGTGTCTTTGCCACTGATGAACATCAGGTGCTTTGCGGAATGTGTAAGAACTTTCATAACTGATAATGTTGGAAGACCTTATCCACAGGAGATGTTTTGTTCTAACTCATGCCAGCCACCAGCCAAATGATGTCCTAAAGCGGGTTTACAGCTCTGACTTTTTCTAAAGTAAATCTAGTGTAACTGTTCTCTCTCAGGCTCCTCTCTAAAGTGAAGTTCCCCAGTGTCTTATATGCATGTAAATTCCTCCTTTTTACACCATCATATCATCCATACAGCGAGACCCTGAAGTTCCTGTCTAATTTTCTCTTCTTCGGGCACCAGAAGCATTTTAGAGAATGCTATCATAGAGACCTGACTCTGTGCCTTTCTCCTAATTAGCTGAATGTAGGTTCCAAGACCCTGCCCCATGTCCCTGGTACTAATATGTACCATGAGCAGAGATTCCTCCTGAGCTCTCACTAGAAATTCACCTAGATGTCTCAACACCATTTTCTTGGTCAGTATCATCACAAGCTAACCATCTGAAACAGCATCCTTATCTCTTGGCGGGCATGACCAGTTTATTAGACGGGATGCCCATGAAAGAGAGGGAGAAGTTGCTGTTTGAGATGGGAGGTAGAATAAGAGGCTGGCATCCCCCAGACTGAGCCCCACTTACTTAGGATTTTTTTGGTTTTGTTTGATAAGCTAGACGTGCTGGGGGCAATGGACCCCATCTTGGCTTTCATTTCAGTAATGTCAGTGAAACCGGGGTATAGTGTACATTTATACAGCCTCCGTGATGGCTTTTTGTGAATACTCACAGCAATTCAGTGCTGGCTTCTTTGCTAGCCTTGTCAACATGAGTATGTGCGAACTGTAGAGCTGTCTAACCTCTGCAATCGTGATGAAGCAACTGCAAATTGGAAAAAAACCCTCTTTAGAATAACGAAGAAAATAAATTAATATATTTTCCCTCCCTGAAAGTGTGACTGTTAAATTACTATGTAGCTCATTCTGTCCAACCGTCTGGGTTTGGTCTGGCCTATAAAACTCATTTAGTGTTGCTACATGTCTGAGATACTGTTGGAAATCTGACTGCTTCAGGAAAAATAAGAGGTTTTCCAACTTACTGATGCCATTATTATTGTTAATACAGCATCACAGGAGTGCATTACAGTTAAAAACAAAATAATGTTCATATCACAGGAAGGTGGGAAGTATGGTCCTGGAGCCTGGCTTAATGGACACAGAATTGGGAGTCAGGTAGCCCTGAGCTCAATTGTCATGTCAGCAACAGACTCCCTACCCTATGTGACCTTGGCAAGTCACTTAATCTACTCTGTGCTTTAGTTCCCTAGCTGTAAAATGGGAATAATACTTTCCAACCTCACAGAGGTGCTAGGAGGATAAAATCCATTAAAGATTGTGCGGTGTTCAGATCCATTGGTGATTAGGGTTATGTAAGTACCTACTTAGATAGTACCTTTATTCATAGCTGGAAACCACCTTTGAAATTGATCCCTTCTACCCTATGACTTTGCACTAGTGCTAAAAAGTACAGAATAGAGAAAAGCATGAACATGAGCAGTGCAGTCAATGGAATTCGTGATGCGGTTAGTAACTTATGCCATTTGTGCTACTATATAAGATGTTTTTTAAAAAGATACGCTTCTCGTACATGGAATGTAGAGGGATATATTTTTATACCAAATTCTTTAAACAGCTGCAAAAAATAGTAACTACCACCAATATACCAATTATTTTGAAGACACAGAAAATTAGAAGCATTTTCAGGTAGACCACAAACACTATCAAGAATGAAATACTATTCTGTGGTGAAATGAGTGCATAGTGTTTCTTTTTCTGTGTAGAAGGGCTAGAGGGAAAATTAAGACTGGTACTAGATAACATTGTCAATAACTGCAATGTGGCCTTTGCCTTCTGTTTACCCAGGGTCTTGATATTTAACTGCAAGCAACCACAGTTAGTTCATCATTAAGCCGAGGGGTCAGATAGGACAATAAAAGTAATAGTACTGAAAACTGAGATTCTGGAACACAACTTGAAAAAGATTGGGGGTGGGGGGGGGTCACCATGTCACTGCATTTCCCTCCCCCAGGTGAGCCCTGATTAAGCCTCTATTTCACCTGTGACTATACTAAACTTGTTCAGTTCCAGGCTTAGTGCTAATTGCCAAAGTTCATGTTAAGTACCAAAGCATTTCATACCATCAGTTGTCATTTTTCGTGACTGCCCTGATGTTGTAGTTAATCTGAATCCAGCTGGAAGTGTTTCTGAGGAGCCAGGCATCATGCTGATTCCATGGACCTCACGTGGAGGAAATTGTCTTCGCCAGGAAGGGCCACGTCTGAAGTTCTTGTCATCGCTCTGCCAATACAAATGTTTGTGTTTGATAAAACTAAATTAAATTCATGATTAGTTCTCTGGATGGTTGCTTCTTCTCCAGCTGTTAAGTTTTTTTCTAGCAAATAGATTACTGCATGTTTCATGCAATCCAATAAGAAGAAAGTGTATGTGAGACATTCAAAGTTTCTAAAGCAGTTGCTCTTACAAGAAATACTGGATCTGAGGTGTCAAGTATCAGAGGGGTAGCCATGTTAGTCTGGATCTATAAAAAGCGACGAGTCCTGTGGCACCTTATAGACTAACAGACGTATTGGAGCATAAGTTTTTGTGGGTGAATACCCACTTCGTCAGATGCATGTCATGCGTCTGACGAAGTGGGTATTCACCCACGAAAGCTTATGCTCCAATACGTCTGTGACTGGATCAGAGGGTTTTTCCTTGAATCTTTTGCATGATACACTATCAGTTTTTTTTGTCTGCTGATGTAGAACTTTCTTAAAAATCAAGGAGGCATAAAGTATCGCCACATAGGCTGTCTATTGAATTCAAAGGCAGGAAATATTGATCAGATGAGGAGGAATAAAATGACAGAAGAACTGAATGTTTGGATTTAAAAGCCGTATTCAGTTAAATTTCATGTCTGATTTTACTGTTTAAGAATTTTGGAGTCACATATATATTCTTTTTTCAACATAAATTCCAGTCACCTGTCATATACTGGAATTTATTTATTATTTTTAAATAATTTCAGTTTACGTGAACATTTGTACCATGTGTTTGTAACCACATGCAGAAAATCCTAGCTAGAAATACTGAGTCTGATAAAAGAAAAGACTAATAGTGTGGGTTCTTCTCTTGGTGGATCTGTGCCAATTTGCATTAATATTAATGAAAACAACATATGTGCACTGTACCTAGAGGGAGATGTATTAAGTCAGCAATTTATAAACCACTTATCAAATTTCAATAAGTGGTTCTTGAATAGATTAACATTGGGTAAAAAACGAATAGTGAAATTCAGTTCTACTATCAGTATTTTCTCACAACCTGCTTTAAGGAACAAAGTATGGTTCTGAAAGTATTTTTCATACATCCTACTCCTTTTAGTCTATCAAGCGGAGTTTTGTCTTCCCTGATCAGGAAGCAAAGATCTGTCAATCAGAGATGGTATATAACTAGGGCCCTACCAAATTCATGGTCCTGAAAAACATGTCAGGGACTGTGTACTCTGGCTACTGTAGGGGAGACCAGATTTCACAGAGCTGGGTAGTTGGAGAGTGGCGACTGCGGGCCAGGAGCGCAACTCTGAAGGCAGCGCTGCCACCAGCAGCAGCGCAGAAGTGAGAGTGGCATGGGGGGGGGTCATCACTTTTTGGGGGGGCAGGGCTGGCCTTACGGGTGGGCGAGTGGGTGACAACCCAGGGTCACATAGTCAGGAGGGTGCCGTGGTCACCTGTTACAAACACACACACACAGCCAACCCAAGGCCCCTTTAATTCTTGAGTGCTGGGCCTGGACATGGGAAGGGGCAGGGCTGGGGGTGCCCCAGCTTGGGGTTCCTACTGTGTGCCAGGCTCCGGCTGCTAGTCCTGGACAGGCTGGGGAAGTACAGGCCTTCCTCTTCTTCTTCGAGTGATTGCTCATGTGTATTCCACAATAGGTGTGCATGCTTGCCACGTGCACCAGTGCCGGAAGTTTTCCCCCTAGCAGTACTCGTAGGGGGGAGCGCCCCCACGCCCCCTGGAGTGGCGCCCGCCTGGCACGGTATAAGGGGAGCTGAGCTCTCCCCCCACCCTCAGTTCCTTCTTGCCGACAGTGAAGGTGCAGCGGAACTGCTCTGCTCCAGCTTTGCTGTAGCTTGTCCCCAGAACTGTTCGTTGCGTTCAGCGTTAGTACCTGTAGTTAGTTAGCTGTTTAGTTAGTTAGTGAGCCCGGGCCGGGGCATGCCCTGCGCCCCGGGGTTTAAGTCGTGCGGCTCTTGTAGGCCAAGAAGTGACCCGCACGCAGACTATTTGCACTGCTTGGGAGAAACCCATATCAGTGAAACGTGCAAAATTTGCAAGTCGTTTAAGCCTCGGACCAAAAGAGAAAGGGACATTAGGCTCCGAGCCATCCATGATGGAGTCGATGCTGGCGCTGCCCCCGACCCCGGCATGCCGCTCTGAACTGGTACCCGGCACCACGGTGTCGGTGTGCGGCAATCCTCCAGTGGCATCCACCAGCTGGCACCGCTCCCCATCCACGGGGCACACCAAGAGGGCCAGGAAGACTCCCTCTTCGCATTGGCATTGAGGGAGGTCTGGGACAGAGGCTAGGCCCATGTCGGGCAGTCCTCGATCCCCACAAGGCCCCAGGCCTCTGACTCAAGTTGAGCAGAGTAGTCCAGTCCCTTCGGGACAGGCTTCTCCGGATGCCGTCCACGCCTGAAGCCCTCCAGGCGGCCCGGGACGTCATGTCCATGCCGGTGCCGGAGCGCCACCAATGTCGACCCGCACTTCAGAGGCAAGCCGCCGCTGGGATCTCCACGGTCGCCTCTGGCCCGGTACCGGTCTCGGGAACATTCAACGCCGATCACCGCCCAGCGACCACTCGGGACAGAGTCCAGGTGGATCGCCCTTGACGCCAACCAGACTGTCTGACTGGATCCTGTCAGGTCGGGACTCTCAGCACCGCTCGTCCTCAAAGAGCAAATATCGGCGGGACCGCAGCGGGCATCGCTGTCGGTCCTCGTCTTGGAGAGGGTACTGCAGTCAGTCACGGCATGGCTGTTCGCGGAGCAGCTATTACCATTGGTGACGGTCCTCCATGTCAAGATTGCGGTCCCATGGCCGTCGTAGATCCCAGCACCACCGCTCCTCCCAGTCCAGAGTCAGCAGCAGATCTTACGCCAGCCCGGTCTCCATTCGTAGTGGTCCTTCGATGGGCCAGGCCAGCCAACCCGGAAAGGCAGCCCCGCCAGTTCCACACCAGGTGCAGTGGCACCGCGCGTCATGGTGGGAGCTCACTCGGTGGCCGGAGGTTCGGAAGCACCGTCAACCCCCCCTCTCAAGGCCCCCAAGAAAGGAGTCGGTGGGACGTACGTCCTCGGCACCGTGCCCGGAGTCCGACCAGGTGGTGGACCCTCTGGTGTCGGCTGACACCCAGAGCACTGCACCAGCGTCTTTGCCCTGCCCGGAGGAGGTGATTGCGGCCCCGCCCCCCTCCATCCCGCAGGAGGACTTCAGGGCCCACCAAGATCTCTTAAAGAGGGTGGCAGCAAGCCTACACCTCCAGGCAGAGGAGATGGAGGAGCCCCCGGACTCCCTGTTTAACGTATTGTGCCCATCAGCACCAGGTAGGGTGGCCTTGCTTCTCCATGAAGGTGTGGCTAAGATTTCAAATGCCTTGTGGCAAACACCGGCCTTGTTGGTCCCCATCTCTAAGAAGATGGAACGCAAGTACTTTGTACCCACTAAGGGGCATGAGTACTTGTATACCCACCCGGTGCCCAACTCCCTGGTGGTTGAGTCGGTCAACCACAGGGAACGGCAGGGTCAGCCAGCCCCGACCCCAAAGAACGAAGACTCTCAGAGACTGGACTCTTTTGGGATGAAAATGTATTCATCTTCGCGCTTCCAGTTACGAGTGGCGAACTATCAGGCTCTCCTGGGACTTCCATCCACCGGTGCAAGAGCACACGGTATTTAACTGCTATGACTGGCCGGTTCCTTAAGGGTTTGGACCATCTTTTTCCGTATTCTAGACCCCCAGTCCCACAGTGGGACCTAAACCTGGTGTTGGCTCATCTCACAGGGCCCCTGTTTGAACCACTGGCCACGTGCTCCTGATCTCACCTCTCGTGGAAGGTGGCCTTCCTCGTTGCAATCACGTCGGCCAGGCGAGTCTCAGAGCTCAGGGTCCTGACCTCCAAGCCGCCGTACACGGTCTTTCATAAGGACAAGGTCCAGCTCCGCCCACACCCCGTGTTCCTCCCGAAGGTGGTCTCCGCCTACCACATGGGTCAGGACCTTTTTCTACCGGTCCTCTGCCCCAAGCCTCATGCATCCAGTGAGGAACGCCATCTCCACACACTCGATGTGCGGCAGGCTCAGGCTTTCTACCTCGAGCGGACTAAGCCATTCAGAAAGTCCTCGCAACTATTTGTTGCCTCAGCTGAGCGCGCAAGGGGCCAGCCGATCTCCACTCAGCGGCTTTCCAATTGGATCACTTCATGCATCCATTCCTGCTATGAGCTGGTGAGTTTCCCCCCGCCACCCATTGTGAGGGCACACTCGACTTGGGCGCAGGCCTCGTCGGCTGCCTTAGTCGCCCACATCCCCATCCAGGACATTTGTAGGGCCACCACGTGGTCTTCGGTTCACACGTTCACCTCGCACTATGCAATCATCGCCCTCCTTCCCCTCTGTGAGAGTTGTCTGGCAAGAAGGAACTGAGGGTGGGGGGAGCATGCAGCTCCCCTTATACTGCACCAGGCAGGCGCCACTCCAGGGGTCGCGGGGGCGCTCCCCCCTACGGGTACTTCCGGCACCGGTGCACATGGTGAGTATGAACACCTATTGTGGAATAGACATGAGCAACACATCTCGAAGAACACCAGTTACGGAATGGTAACTGTCTTTTTCCCTGCATGGGCCACTCCTGGGGCCAGATCAGACCCGCCTCCAGGAACCTCCTCTGGCTGCAGGAAGCTCCGTGGCTGCTGGCTGGGATCCCAGCTCTGACGGCAATGCTGCCACCAGCAGCAGTGCAGAAGTGAGGGTGGCAATACTGTGACTCCCTGACAATAGCCTTGTGATCACCCCCGGCACCTTTTGGGTCAGGACCCCCACGGTTACAACACCATGAAATTTCAGATTTAAATATCTACAGTTTTTAAAATCTTATGACTGTGAAATTGACCAAAATGGACCATGAATTTGGTAGGGCCCTATAACTCTTGGCCCACCCAGTCCACTCAATTCTTTGCCTACTACATGTGGGGCTCCAGCTCCCTTAGCCCTTCTAATTGTGTCATCTTAGCTTTTCTCTGCTAGTACAAGAAAGCTGAAGTAAACATTAAGACCTTAATCCCTCTGGTTCTAACATCTCCGTCTTTAAAATAATCTCCCTATCTTAGAGGACCATGGTGAAGATAAATTCATTGGTGTGTGTGTGAGGTACACTCCTACTATGGTGACAAGTGCCATAGGAAAAGCCTATAAGGAACTTAATAATTGCCTATTTAATGCAGGATTTGGATGGTGTTCAGTATAAGTATGGGACAATGGTCTCACTGATGATGAAAAGAAATATTGAACTGCTGCCACATTCTCTGAGCATTGTGCAGCAGTCCTGTGGGAAAAAAGTCATATAATTAACACTCATAATGCATATACACAAGGGGCAGCAGTAAGGTTGCACAGGCAACCTTAATTCTGGTATTTCCTAATTTTTGACTATTTGACTTTGTAGCCTTAATAACATTCTTTTAACGTGTGTATGTCAGTGTCCTCTTGAACTTAGTGTGTGGCTTTCAATTTTTTAAAGACATAAATTAAATTACTTACTTCATCAAGTCGTCTCTCAGTTCCTAGTGCTAAAAGATTGTTGTATTCTCTCTCAAGGATTTGCCGTGCCTATATATAACACATTAAATAATTAAAATAATTGAAAATGAGCAAAAATAAAATCCAGACAAAGTAAAAGTCAGGAAAGGACTTGCCTGGGTGTTTTGTGTTGGAATCTGTAATAATAAAGCTAAACTGCTGTAATCAAAGTTTTCATCCAGGGCTATAAGTGACCCATGTACACCACTTTCTAAGACATTATTTGCATATTCTCGTAGTCCAATAGCCTGTATCCAGCGTATGACTCGATCATTGCTCCAGACCAATACATCTACAAACACACACAATATAGTATCAGTTTACTGCTAATTGAACTTTCATAAGCATACAGATACATGTATCTATATGGTAGTTAACCTACTACACCACTTTGCATACAAGGAATGCTAATACATGATTCAAATAACCTCAGTGGTTTCATTGTTGATACAGAGTCCGGAAAGTTGATTACCTGTGTCTCCATTCCCACTTGCTATTTAAACATACCAAATGACAACCCTCAGCAAACACCGTAGTGTCAGCAAAGGGCTTTACAAGTTTCAGAAAAGATTTTACAGGTTCCTGGGAGAAAAAAAAATCAGTCCCCTGAGGTTCAACCTCAAGGGAAGGTGGGGAGGGATTAATTAAACATCAGCTGAAGTGAAATTTTTAGAGCGAGACATGTACATAAAATAGCTAGAGAAGAAAACTATAGTTTTCTTATGTGCCAGAGGCTAAAAAAACCCTTGTGTTGACATTTCTAGTAACTAGCTCTTCTCACTTCTGAAAGCTGTTTCATTAAGAGCTGTGCTAATTAGAAAGCTATGGACAAGTAAAAGAGAGATGAGGTCTTATTTGAGGACCGAGTAAAAAAAAAATCTGCACATTAGAAAAAGAGATATTTGTACCACATTCTTAATATTTATTATTTTACTTACATGTGTGATGTTTTGCATCTCTAATCAAACACAAATCAAAGGTTGCTTTTTAATGATCTCCTTAACATCTTAAGTCTCAGGTGTAAATAATCATGAGCCACTGAAGTCGTCAAACAGCAATAAAGTTAATTTAAATGGAAAGCAAAAAGACGAGAATCCTTCCCTGGCTCCTGCCTCTGTTTGTTGCACCACTAGCACAAGGAGGCTGGAAAACTGTTAGTTTGGAATTCTTCTGTGAGGAGGACTCCTCAGCTGGTTTAGGGCAGTGTAATTGTTCTTCTTTGAGTGTTTGCACATGTCCATTCCTGTGTAGGTGCCCCAAGCACAATTTCTGGATTTTTTTTCCCCAGTGGGATCTGTTGGGTTGGCTCCAGCACCCTCTGGTGCTGCACGCTTATAGCACCAGTATAAGGGCCCTGCCGACCCCGCTTCCCTTCAGTTCCTTCTTACCGCCTGTGAAGGTTGCTGGAACTCCTCATTGCTCAGGCAGTTTTCTCCTAGTGGCTTTTCTACTTCTTTAGTTATTGTAATTTGGTAGTTAGTCGGTAGTTTTTAATAGATACGCTGAGATGCTCGGTGTTGAGTCCGATTGTGGCTCTGAGGCAGGTCTTAAGGCTGCCTCCATGAGGAAGACCTTTTTGGTGCAGTGTTTGAAGTCCCTGCAGATTTGGCAATGGTCTTTCCTATGAGATTCCCCCAATCACTTGAGACAATTCATGTGTGGGTCACTCAAAGGCATAGACTTACCACTGGAAGTGCAGGGCTTGAAGCCCAGTGACTGAGGCATGCCCTGGCACCGGGAGGTGGATGACCTCGCTAACTAAGTGCAGAGGCATCCAAAACTGTTGATGTCTCTAGTATCCGATGCATCAGCTCTCGGCTGGGGAATCCACCTAGGGTCCCTCAGGCGTCTGGTTCCAAGAAGAGCTTTCCCTCCAGAGCTCAGGGCAGTCAGCCTATCCTGCCAGGCATTTCTACCTGATAGTATGAACAAGACTGTTTTGTTTCTCACAGACAGTATGACGTGCATATTCTACATGAACAGACAGGGCAGTGAGTGTTCTACCCCTGAGTCAGGAAGCAATCTGACTATGGGAGCTCTCCATTGAGCATTCCATCAGTCTAGAAGTGTACTACCTTCCAGGAATGCAGAACCAGCTGGCAGATTACCTCAGCAGGTCTTTCTCCTCTCACCACGAATGGTCCCTCCAACCAGACATCGCAAGGGATATCTTCCAACGGTGGGGGACTCCCCTTATAGACCTGTTTGCTACCCGCAACAACAGGAAATGCCATCAGTTCTGCTCCCTGTGAAGCTTCAGCCTGGGGTCTCCCATAGATGCATTTCTGTTGTATACATTTCCTCCTGCATGACTGATTCACAAGGTTCTGATGAAGATCAAGCGGGACTGAGTGTGGGTCATTCTTGTAGCCCTGGCATGGCCCAGGCAACATTGGTTCACCAACCTCTTAGGCCTTTCAGTGGAGGCCCCACTATGGCTTTCGGTACACCCAGACGCCCGAGACCACGGTTGGCTGCTCCACCCGAACCTCACCTCTTTTAATCTGACAGCCTGGAAGCTCCATGGCTGAATCCTGAGGTGCAACTTGCTTGGAGCAGGTCCATAGAGTCCTACTGGGTGGTAGAAAGTCCTCTACCAGGGCCACCTACCTTGAAAAATGGAAGTGGTTCTCCATCTGGTCCTTCCAATGGGGAATTCCACCTACGCAGTCCTCCCTGCAGCTCATCTTGGAGTACCTTCTTCTGCTGAAACAACAAGGTCTGGTCCTCTCTTCAGTTCAGGTTCATCTAGCAGCCACCTCAGCTTTCCATCCGAAGGTTGACAACCAATCTGTTTTTTCGCACAAGATGGTGATCAGTTTTCTCAAAAGCCTGGAGAGGGTGTATTCCCGGGTCAGAGAACCCATTCCTCCCTGGGATCTGAATCTTGTCTTGTCAAAGGTTACGGGTCCACTGTTTGAGCACGCTAGCAACGTGCTTGTTGTTATACCTCTTCTGGAAAGTGGCCTTCTTAGTGGCCGTCACTTCAGCCAGAAGAGTTTCAGAGATCCAGGCCCTCATATTGGAGCCACCATATACGGTCTTCTTCAAGGATAAAGTCCTGTGCCCACACCCATCGTTCCTCCCAAAGGTGGTCTCACAATTCCACTGCAGTCAAGCAATCTTCCTGCCAGTATTCTACCCTAAAGCACATGCAAACAGAGAGGAACAGTGCCTACATTGCATAGACAGGTCCTGGCTTTCTATATACAAAGGACCATATCATTCTGCAGATCTACTTAGCTGTTCATAGCGATAGCGGAGGGAATGAAGGATCTACCCATCTCCGCTCAGAGAATTTTATCCTGGTTTACTTCATGCATCTGAGCGTGCTATGAACTCATGGGCATCTCACCCCCCAGCTAATCTGACTGCTCATTGTACAACATCTCAGGCCTCATCTGCCACCTTCCAGCACAGATCGCTATTCAGGATATCTGCAGAGCAGCAACCTGGTCATTGGTGCACATCACCCAACAGGCTAGAGACGATGCCAACTTTGGCCACACAGTCTTGCAGCCAGCCTGTCCTTGTACTCCGAACCCACGTCCTTTACAACTACTTGTTTGTCACCTACATTGGAATGGACATATGCAAGCACTCAAAGAAGGAAAAACAGTTACTAACCTTTCTGTAACTGTTGTCCTTCGAGATGTGTTCCATGTCCATTCCAAAACCCACCCTCCATCCCCTCTTATCGGAGGCAGTTAGTAAGAAGAAATGGAAGGGGAACAGGGTGGGCGGGGCCCTTTATACTGGTGCTATGAGCGCATGGCACCAGAGGGCATTGGAGCTGACACGATGGATTACCACTAGGGGAAAAAATTCTGGTAACTGTGCTCGGGGCACGCACACACCTACATTGGAATGGAAATATGCAACACATCTCAAAGAGCAAGTTACAGAAAGGTTAGTAACCATTTTTTCCCATTCATGTGCTTAACTGTAAGCAAATGCTTAAGTGCTTTGCTGAATAGGCATGGATTCAAATTTGTGCTTAAAGTTAAGCTCATGCTTAAATCATTTGTTGAACTGAAGACTATAGTTTGAAGTCTCACAAAGAAAAAAAAAATGACAATACCCATTCCCTGAAACTGTTACCTTTTATTTCATGCTGACTCACTTCTCTTCTTCTTTCCAGTTCTTTTCTGTCATAATTCAGCCTCTTTAAGCACATGATCCCATACTGCAAACTCGTTCTGTTTTTTGAGAGAGAAACATTTACAGAGTAACATAAGACATTTAAAAGAAAATAACATTGTGGACGTGAATGTATTTGAAGTATTTACTACATTTTATATACGGTAGTTCAAATCATGGGGCAAAGAGCCAAAAAACGTAACAGACTAAAAAATGAAATGGGCACAAACAAAAACGAATGGGGTTTAACTAAGTTATCTAGCAGAATTAGATTTTACATTAAAAATGTATCCAAAACAGGCCAACAAACTATGTGAACTTAAGTGCTCTGTTGAATCAGGATGTAGGCAGGAAGAGGTGTTTATTGTCAAATCAGACAGTAAAGAATGCATCCTTGCAGGAATGGCTGCCTCCTTTGGTAGATGAACCTACTGCCCACTTGTTTTTTCCACTGTAATCTGAAGTAGCTTAAACATTTTCTTTATCATCATGTTTCTTGTCTACCATCTTCTGATGCTGTGCCTTTTAATATATTTTTTTACAATTCATGAAGTGTTACAGTTACATTTATGTATTAAGGCTGCTCTCTGCATCATGGAATTGCATTCCATAACTAATCACACTACAGTTGCTATGTCAAAAGGAACCTCTTTCATTTTCACATAGTTTATTGGTGCTGATTGTTTATATTTTCATGTGGTTGTCTAAAGTTGGAACAACCTTAAAACTAAAGCTCTGTTAGCTTATGCTGCACTGACCATAATATTACATCCACGTGCTCGTTTTGAGTGGCCTTTGTACAAACATACCGATGAAAGCTATCCACCATTTTTAAATGCACGCGGAGATCTTTCTTCGTCAGATGATCTAACATCCTTGCGTCTACCAGGCACTCCATAAAGTAACTTCGGTACTGAGGTAAACCCAGACTGGGGAGCCATTCATTACCAATCCATTCATGGTTCATATCACCATAAGCAAGGGTCTATAGAAAAATAGGAGACTTCACATTTTTATCTATTTGGGTCAATGCCACAGAATGAAGGCAGTCTATCCATCTGCTGTGCCATTTCAAATAGGAGTCTAGGAAATTCACACTGCTTTCTGTAGTAATTCTGACAATACTCCCATTTGGGCCTCAAATATGTAACTAAAACACTATTAGCTCTCTGTATACATAAAATATTTTTGTTAAATACAAATATGATCTCTCAATATCATGTCTACTACCTTGTCGAAATGGAAATTTTAGTTGTAATAAGAAATAATGCATTAGAAAATTCACATCATAGCAAAATCAAGAAAATCAGACACATAGATTGAGAGAAATTTTTTACAAGCACCTAAGTGAGTTAGGAGGACAATCCTATTGAATTTCAAAGGGATTTGTTATCCTAATGCACCTATGTGCTTTTAAAAATCCTTCCCTGCATTAACACAAGTGATATAATAAACCTTTAGGGTGAAATCCAGGCAACATTAAAGTGAATGGAAGTTTTGTCGTTGCTTCAATGGGGCCAAGCTTTAATCCCCAGCTTTCTACATCTTATTTCACCAAGCAATTAGCATTATACATTTGTTGTCCCTTTGAAACAGTGGTTATTTTTAATTGGTTCTTGGCAAGCCTGCATACCTGCCTCTGCTTCCAGCACCAGTAACAGTAAGTAGCCAAATGCACACCACTAACAATATGTTTAAAAGTGTGACCAGCACAAATGAAATGCACCTTGTGGGACTATCAATATGTGCATCCTTGAATAAAGAGAAAAAACAATCTTTGGAGAATTCCAAAAAACACTACAATTCAGGAATACTTTCTGTGTTGTGAGATTCTAGTAGAAAACAAAAGTATGTGTGTAATGGGGTGCCTGCCCCACACTGGGCTCTAAGGGTGTAATAGAGCCCTCAGGAGGCTGTGCAGGAGGCAGTCAATCAGGGCCAATCAGGCCTATATAAAAGGAAGCTTCAGGGCAGAGGAAGGCAGTTCTCTGCTGGGAGCTCAGGGAGGAAGGACTATGTCCCTGGAGGGCTGAGAGAACTGCCAGCACCCTGGACAGAGCAGTGCTGCTAGCAGGGACCGGGGGAGCGAGACACAGCTCCTGGCTGGCTGCTGGGTTTGCAGGCTGAGGCCCTGAGGCAAGGAGGATGCTGGGGCCATGAGGAAATGGCCTGACAATTCGCTGCAGTAGCCCAAGTGACTGAACAGCGGACTGCAGGTCCCCCGGAAGTGGGGAGCACAGTGTGTGGCACAGACAGAGGGCTGTGTTGCTAAAGAGGGCACCGTGGTCTTTGGAGAGATGTGGGTCCTAGAGCAGAAGTGATGGCAGCGAGGCACCACAAGAGGAGGGCACACTGGCAAACTGAGCTAATCCACAGGACAGCCAGCAGGAGGTGCCACAGTGGTGAGTGAACCCCGTTACAGAGTGTGATGTAAATGCACATTGAACTACTTTTGTATGGTTTATTTGAAGTATATAATCCATATTTTAGAAAGAGAGAGATTCTGCCTTCACTAATGCTCTGTGCAATCCCATTGAAGTCAACCTAAAAATTGCAGGACATTTTTATTTATTTATTTTTTAAGAATCTCTCACTTCTCATAATAAAACTCATTTTTGTGACCATTGCTTGTTATTGCAATAGTTTCTTGTCTTATACTTAGATGGTAACAAACTCTTTGGGTCAGAAACTGTCTTTTAGTTATGTGTACATCGTGAAGAACAAAAGAGGGCTCTGATCCCTGACTGGGGTGACTAGTCACTACTCCAATATAAACAAATAATAAATCAATCATCTGGAGTTGTGAAGAGCAGAAATGGGCCTACAGAAGCCTACTACAAGAAACTAGAATTTGGAAAAAATAATTCCTGCACTTGTTCTTGATTAGTAATATTATTGTTATAGCTAACAGAAGGCTATTGATAAAACTGAATTAGAGGAATTAGGTGTTAAAAGCTCTGTTCTTTCAGATACTGAAATTATATTTTGGCTAATTTTGATTAGAGGTAGAAGTGATGCCTACATATGTATTAAAGGATGAAATTGCATGTCTTTTACAGCCAAATAAAGTTTCGTCTGCAAAAGGCATGCAGGTATATTGTTTCTTTTTTTGTGTTCCAGTTGTTTTGTAAAGTGTGTTGGTTTTCAGAACTGGAAACTATACACAGCAAGAAAATTAAAAAAAAAAGTCTGGCTGGTACTGCTTATCAAATATCTGTAATGGATAATAACAATAAACTTAACTAGTAATGAATATACAACTTAGAAGTTTAACACCCATGTACATTAAAATTATGTGGCACAAAATTGGATTCTGACAAATATAACTGTAGAAATGATTTACTTCATTGCTTACATTATCTACGTGCTTGGCATCTAGTTGTGAGCTACATGTTCTAATGGCAATTTTTGCATAACAGTGCAACTGTTTAGTTTAAAATGCCAGGCTTTTTTATCCTTGAGAAAAACCACAAGCCATCAAGATGATTAACTTTTGATGTTAATGTCAAATTGGCATAACATCAACGGCCGTATGATGTTACAGTTTTGCTCAGTGGGCAATGTAGTTGTAAACTTTGAAACCCAATTTTAGCGTCACTCAAGTGAAGAATATTCAAACACCAATATTTGTTTCTAAAAAGAGTCTAATGTGCATAAAGTAAATACATAAAAACAAACACTGATGTTCAGGAGGAACATTGTGTTTCTTGCTATTACACAGTATATATATTATCTTTCTATATAAATAGTCTTCCCTTAGCTGCTGACATCTACAGTAGTACTTTGCTGTCACCCTCTTTTTAGTTGGATAGTTTTTTCACTGAAATCCACACATTTACATGAACCAAATGCAAACATTTCATTTGCCTCTAGCTGCTTTATTTACACCACTACCTTGGAAAAAGTTAATTGAATTTCCTGTAAATGTAAAGAGGTTGCTCTTTCAAGTGTAAAATATAATGAAGGGAATATCCATGCTGAGCTTGCTCAGGGAAGCTGCACATTCACCTCTGGTGTAGAGGTCTGGTGCAAAGCCCTCTGCCCCACTCTATGAGGGAGTGGGCAAGCAGGGGGAGCAGCCATGCTGTGGGTTGTCTTTGCACCTTTTGCATGACATGGGGGAAAAGGCTCTGTGCTGCCCCCAAATGGCTAGTATGTAAAGGAGTGGACCGGAGATGGTGGCATGGGATCAAAATGTATGTGTACTCTATGAACCTTGGGATGGGGGAGAATTAGCATCTGTCAGTTACCATCAAAGAAAAAAACCCTGTATTTAATTAATTAGTAAGAGGGACTTATTGACTATCACATTTGGTTTAACACTTGAACTCAGGACAGTGAGACCCTAATCAGAATTCAAAAACATTTTAAAACAAGGAAGCTAGTCCTTTTGGTGTAGGGAGAGAACGCTAACCTAACCTCGGGTTAAGAAGACAGAGAGGGATTTGAACAGTTAAAACACGTGGAAAAAGACTTCCTAACCAAGTGGTATATGTGACATTATGTCTTCATAGAAATATTGTTATGATATGAATATGGCATAACTAAGATATATTTTATTCAAGATGGGTCATGTGAGATATCAGTGGAAAGGTTATGATTTACTGAATGTGATTATCCAATTTGTATGCATGTATCATTTCTGTATCTGAAGTTAGGTATATTGACTATGTAGAAATTACAACTGTGTGTACACTTGGGGAACGCCCATCAGACAGTAGGCAATGAGCCTGGATGGGCCATTAAGAAGGACAAAAGAACTTTGAAGATACTAATCTCCCGCCTTTCTGAGAAGCTTCCTGGGATGCTGCTTTGACACTACAAGGTCATGTGACCATGACACCTCGTACAGGGTCCCATCTTGAGCTGGTATTTTTCCACTGGAAGGGGGTGGGCTAGGAAACAAAAGATTCCTGCCATATGTAAATCCTATTTAAGGCAGGGGAGGGAGTTAATCTAGGCTCATCTCCACTGCCTTGCCCACCCAAGAAGGAAGTCTGCTGAAAACACCTGAAGAAACAAGGAACTAAGCTGGGGGGGCGGGCAGCGGACTGAGTCCAGGTGAGACAGATCAGCCTGTAAGAGGAATTCCTGGAGATCTAAGCTGCAAGCAGTGCAGTTTCCCTTCAAAAACCTCTGCCACCTGCTTGAAACAACATTTAGGGTGAGAAATTACAATTTGTAGCCAATTTCTTTAATGTATCCAGCCTAGTTTGCGTGTTTTTTTTATTTGCTCAGTAATATGCTTTGTTCTGTTTGCTATCTCTTATAGTCACTTAAAATTTACCTTTTGTAGTTAATAAATTTGTTTTTGTTTTCTAAAACCCAGTTTGTGGAACTCATAACTTGGGGGGGGGGGAGGGGCAAAAAGCTGTGCATATCTTCCTCCACTTTGAGGGAGGGGGCGAATTTATGAGCTTGCACTATATAGATCTCTATACAGTGCAAGACAATACAATTTTTGGTTTGCATCCCAAAGGAGGTGTGCACTTGAGTGCTGGGTAATCCCCGAGCTGATTCTTCCCACACAGAGCTGATCTCAGTGTCTCTGTGACCATTTGCAGCTGGGTGTGTCCCTACTTGTGTGTGCTGGAGAAGGCTTAAGGGCCTGGCACAGTGGAACAGGGTGAGGGAGCCCAGACTGGTGGAACGGGCAGGCTCAGTGGGACCCCGGAAGGGGTGTCCAACCCGTCACAGTATACAGATAAAATTATGGGCACATCAAGGGCTTGTCCTCACTAGAGTTTTTTTTACCTTGCATCAATTGCTTGTCAGGCTAATTGTAAACCACAAATTTTGTAGCCTAGTATAAGTATTTAGGAAGTGTCCAGAGTATCCTTTATCAAGGTGTTAACTACCTGGAGTTATTTGGAAAACAATTAATGGATATTAAACAATAGAGCAGATAAATGCAAAGCACTGGACATGAACAATTCTCATTGTCAAGCTGCTGATCATGGTTTGAATTTGGGAGGGGATATGTGGCAATACACACAGCTTCACGGAGCTGCCATCTTGTTATCTAAAGTCTCAGCTTCTTTTAAGAAGTCTCTAGCTATTTCAATTATGAAGAAAACCTTCAAAATATAACCCAAGTGTAACTGATGTATGAAAGTTTGCCCGAATCTGCAACCAGCCTGTAACAATAGCGCTGAACTGTGGTATTAATTTCAATGAGGGTGATTATTCACATGCAAAATGATAATAATTAAAATGTTGCTATTGTGAACTATCTCACTGCTGATACTGTGTAAGAAAGAAGGACTAGTATATTATGAAGATCTGTGGCATATCAAGTGAGTAGAGCTTGGTTTGTGAGTATAGTTTGCAAAGGAACCATTCATTTTTTCAGTTTGCCCCCTAAAGTTAATAGGTATAATAGCTAAAATGATGATGCAGGGGCTGACACCTAATCATGAGAGTGAACTGGGTATATATGAAGGGATACGTCAGATGCTGAGGGAAAGAGGGATGCCAAAAGGGAGAGAGAGACCTGACAGCAGCTGGACAGACAGAGAAGTCTAAGAATATAAATATTTGATTCTCTGACCTATCTGAAACCATAAGCTTGTGCCCTAACTAGGTAAGGCTGCTTGTAGATTAAAATCTATGATTTATATAATTTTACCTTGGATTTTCTCTCCATTTTCTAATAAAACTTCTAACAAAATCCTGTTATTTCGTGTGAGTGTGATGAATTTCAGGTAAGCATACTGCAGCCAGGTCTTAAGAGTTTGACTAGAACTGGACCCACTTTTAGCTATCTCTTCGTACATGATTTAGGTAATGGTATAAAGAGTACATTTAAAAAGCTTGTGGACAATACCAAGCTAGAAGGGATTGAAAGCGCTTCGGAGGACAGGATTAGAATTCAAAATGATCTGGACAAACCGAAGAAATGATTTGAAGTAAATAGGATGAAATTCAATAAGGACAAATGGAAAGTACCCCATTTAGGAAGGAATAATCAGTTGCACAAATACAAAATGGGAAATGACTGCCTAGGAAGAAGTACTGCAGAAAAGGATCTTGGGTTATAGTGGATCACCAACGGAATATGTCAACAATATAACACTATTGAAAAAAATGAACATCCTTCAGGGATGTACTAGCAGGAGTGTTGTAAGTACAGCGGTGCAAGTAAGCAAGTACTGTCAGGTATGCTGTACCATTAAGATATTTATTGCCAGTATGTTGTACCAGAAAGAACCATTTTCAGAACCGCAAGACTCCCAGGAACCGCAGCTGTACTGCCCCCAGCCCCACCCACAGCCCTTCCACGCAGCTGCGTCTCCTGTCTAGGGTCTGTACAGCCCCGCCGGAGGTCAGGGCTGGGGGCAGCACAGCTGCACTGGAGGTGCTGCCAGCATGGGGCCGCCAGTGCTCCTTTTGCCCCTGCGGTTCCCGGGAGCCCTGCAGTTCAGAAATCTGTATCCGGAGCAGCAGGACGACAGAGCCCCCCCCCACCCCACCCCCGCAGGTAACATGGGACGGGGAGAGCATGGGGGGCCCCGGGCTGGGGGCAGAGTCACATGGGTGGTCACGTGCCCCCCGTTAGCTGTTGCCCCACGTTGTGTCCCTCCCATGAGTCACCTGGGCGTACCGATAAGAATTAAAATCTACTTGCACCACTGTGTAAGCAAGACACGAGAAGTAATTCTTCCACTCTACTCAGTACTGATAAAGTATTGTGTCCAGTTCTGGACACAACTGGAGTATTGTGTCCAGTTCTGGGCATCACACTTTGGGAAAGATGTGGACAAGCTGGAGAAAACCCAGAGGAGAGCAACAAAAAATATTAAAGGTCTAGAAAACATGAGCTATGAGGAAAGACTGCGTTTGTTTAGTCTGGAGAAGAGAAGACTGAGAGGGGACATGATAACAGTCTTCAAGTACGTAATGTTATTATAAAAAGAGGAGGGTGATAAATTGTTCTTCTTATCCACTGAGCACAGGACAAGAAGCAATGGGCTTAAACTGCAGCAAGGGAGATTTAGTTCAGACATTAGGAAAAATTTCCTAACTATATGGGTAGTCACGCACTGGAACAAGTCACCTAGGGAAGTTGTGGAATCGCTGTCCTTGGCGATTTTTAAGAACAGGGCAGACAAACACCTGTCAGGGATGACCTAGATAATACTTAGTCCTTCCTCAGCATAGGAGACTGGACTAGATGACCTAGTGAGGTCCCTTCCAATCCTACAATACGGTGCTCTATCATTGAAAAGGACTCGGTAGTATATGGTGTGGTTTTCAAATACAATAATAATAATTAATAAAAAATCTTTGAAACTGTGTAATATACTGAAAAGCTTCTACATTAATGGTTCAGCTTCAAGAATTAGCACAATTTCCTTGATAGCTGTGTCATCTCAACATGCTGCACTTTGGGTTATCACAGTGAAGCCAGTCTGCTGTGACTGTTGATCCTACACACAATTTGCAAAGGGTATTCTTTCTAGTAGTTCCTGGGCATTCAGCCTTTAGTGTAATTAATAGGGCCTTTCAGCTTCCATATATGAAGTACATGATGGTTGTAGACTTTACATGCAGAGCATACAGGCCCAGATTTTTAGAGATATTTAGGCACCTAACTCCCATTGAAATCAATGGGAGTTTGGTGCCTAAATACCTTTAAAAATCTGATCCCCTATCTATAAATGACACACACAAAGAGCCTCCAAAAATGTACACAAAAATTGTGCAGGCACTTGATTGTACCATCAGTTACCCCTGGTGCACATACATATAAATGAGGATTCAAGTTTACTATGAACCAACCACAGGATGGTGTCAGGATGCCTCCAGCTGACCTATCAACCTTTCTCCCCCCTAGTTTACTGATTGTTTCGTCAGGAAGAGGGAGCATGCCATCTCTGTGACTTGGATGGCCTTCCACAGACACTGGTGGCCAGAACAAGAGAGGTCTTTTCTGTGCTGGCAGGGTTTGAAAGACATTGCCAGTAGGAACAGGAACCGTACCTGCACCCTTCACAATAGCCCGACATTAATATCCCATCTGGATAAGCAGCACATAAACTCAGTTTGTTGTGACCTAATTGCCCCAAACTTGGGCATGTGTTTAGGAAAAGGTATGCTAAGGACAGCGTGGGAAGGACATGAGGCATGCCGGGCCTTACTACTGAGTACATGTACACAGGCCCACCGACAGCAATTCCGGGCCTCAGGGCAGAACACGCAGTGGGCCTGAGCTGCTGCCGCTCAGCGAGCAGCTGAGCATGCTCTTCTGCATGGGCTTCTACATGCCCGCCCGGCTGCCTTTGCCACTGCCGGTACCACCCCATGCACACCTAGGAGCCCTGTGGCCCACCCAGGCGATTTAACAGGGCCCGGGGCTCCCGGCCACCACCACTGCAGCAGCGGCCAGGGGCCCCTGGGCCCTTTTAAATAGCCCGGGCTGCTGGGCAATTGCCCCCTTTGTCCTCCCCTGTCGGTGTGCCTGCATGTACATCCCCCATCCCCCGTGAGCAAACACGTTTCTAACCAATACCGGTATGGTTGGGAGCTGCATCTTACTGGTGTCGAGGTCATGTAGCAGACATGCTCATTCTTTATGAGCATTAGGGACTGCAGGGTAACAAGGCATTTGCAGCCACTGCCATTAATCTGCTTACTAGTGTGTTGTGTTTTACTTCCTCATCATCCCAAGCAAAAGCAAATCATACTAGTGCACATAATGGATATGTGTGCAAAGTGTATATGCACAAAATAAAGGACTGTGTTGAGTCTCCTTAAAATATCTGGTTACAAAAGATCGTAGCAATTTATATAAAGGAAAATATTTGCTGCAAATATGCTATCTATGTTTTATGTAACAAACCTGTCTAGAAAATATTTTCTTTGAATTAAAAATGTAAAAGATACTCATTATACTTAAACTAGTAGGAGGAAATCACAGCATTAGATTCATACAATAGCTGATAAAATGTTACAAGGTTTTCTATTACTATGTTAATTAAATTATTATTAGTTTTCCATCCCAAAAGTGTAAAGTCAAAAGATTCATACCTGGGCCCAGCTGCCTTCCTCAGACTCTTTCTGTATTATCAGCAAGGAGCCATTAGAAAAGCAGGTAAAAATACAATAAACACAAGTCAAGAAGCAAAAGGTGATTATAATGCAAATGTTAACAATTCTAGTACAAAGAAAAATGTACAAATAAATATGCTGATAATGCATTTGACCTCATGTCAATGGCAAACTGCTTAGCTAAACTACAAAACTGACACCATTATAATTAAGGTTGAGTAAAAAACTTCTTAGTACTGACAAATCACGAAAATATTAAAGATATAAAAAAACCTTCATAATTTTGTGAAATTTTACAAGTTCATCTCAAACTCCCTTGGTTGTTTTCACAAAAGCAGCTACTAAAGTCAAAATTTTGCCATTTTTGCCTCAAAATATTGTAAATTAGGGGTAACCCACTGTTTTGTCCAGCAAAGTCTCAAAACATTCATAATGTAAAGCTGTGTTTACAGGCAGAATGGTTGAAATTTTTCCCTGATTCATATCTGTGAATACCTGTAAAGCTCTCGTGTTTGACTTGCACATACTCAACGGGCAAAGTGACAGTTTCATTCAATTCTGTTAACAGTAACATTTTGTACAACACATTGCAATAAAGTGTAGTGGAAAAAATTTGCTAAGGCCTAAACTTGATTAACTCGGGCCTGGACTTTGGTTCAGACCTGAGCATTAGTCAAGTTAACTGAAAGAAAGGGGTTTTGGAGAAAGGGGATTTTTGAAGGCTAGGTGAAGGAAAAGTACAAAAGCAGAACTATCTATAATCACCAGGCTTATGATTCATAACTGCCCCTGAAAATGTTAGGGGAAGCCTGGAACCGCAAAAGGCAAACTGTGAAAAACAGGAAAGCTTGCTAAGCTATATTCCCTTTTATGGAAAACGTATTCCAAACATGGCAATAATGTTGAAATGAAAGTATGCATTACTAATTGTGGTTTTGTGCTATATAAGCTACTCAAAAATCTGTAGTCGAGGGGACTGCCAGTTCGCTGGTACCCCCCGTGCATGCATGAAAATAAAGAGGCCTCAGGCGATTCTGATCCAAACACAATGCGTGGTTGTTTTTCCACGACAAAAGCTACTCACTTTCTTGTACCAAAAGTATGTTGTTTTTTCCTGGTCAATTTTCCAGGGCTAGCTCTGTTTGTTGGGGCTAAAGGTGTTGTTATTGTGTTAGTGTTTTCTTTACCAATAATGATACAGCTGAGAGGCAGCTTGGTTGTAAAAAATAATTGGTAAGGAAATCACTCCGTGAAATTTATAGTGAATATATAAAACATTATAGCAAATGAAAATGTGTAACAAATCCATCTTTGCTGCATTAAAATGTAGATTTAGCACCTCCCCTGCCATTGATGGGCTGGGCTAACCGTAAATTATTCTGAACTGAGGATAAGGTTTCATACATCTTTTTTTTTAAGCTTAGTTAATTGCTTACAAACATGGTCTCATGCTGGCATAGAAAAACCTTACCTTTGAAAACAAAAATATAATTCTAACCCTGAGGTTTTGGAGAATGAAAAATATCTGAGCCATTGACTGGGGGATACATATTGCCATACATTTTAAGTCTCTACCAAAATCAGTAAGACGTTTGCCAAAAAATCAATGGCACAATAGTCACCCTAAGTCCCAGAAATGTGAACAACTTGGTCTGGTTTTCAAAGAGAGAATTCTAGCTAAAGCATTTTTGTCCTGATTACATACTGTTTAGGCTTCCTCTAGATTAACATCTCTCAGTGTCATCATTATTGCAAACTTCTATTTAAAGTGATACTGGCAAGGAGGCTTAGGGGCAGGTGCAGTACTGAAACTGCTATAGACTCATTTTTAACAGACTAGATTTCAAATTGATAGTGTTCCCTTACATTAAACACTCTTCCTTCATATTCAACAGAGCGTGACATTCAAATTAATGTTTCAGAAAACGGAACTGCAGCTGTACAGTGAAACTTCAGTACCGTGTGCAAGTTAATATAGTCTCTGTGACTGTAATACATTTGGTATTTTATATTTTAGGGAACTGTTATGTTTTTTCTAACTGTATATTTGAGAAACAGTCTACAGGTGATCTGACAATTGTAAACAACTACACACACTTCAGTTGTGTTCTTGGCATTAAAATAAATATCACTGTTGTTTAAATAAAATTGGAAAGACTAACCGTTTTGGCTGGAGCTGCAAGATTTTCCATTTCTTCATGGGTCACCCAAACATTGCCTGAGGGCTGTTAACAAGGCCCACAGGGAAGCAGGTAGAATCCACATTAGGTAAGCAGTGTTAAAGAAGAAAGGCAGCACCACTGTAAGTTAACAGCGTATAGCATCACAATCAGCACAACCATGTTCTTGCCTCAATCGAGCTGCAACTAGAGAGAACTTTAGACAACTTGCTTTACATCTTTCTTCACTAAGATCTTAACAGATTGTTTATTAACCAGAACTGGTGGATGAAATGTCTTACTCCTAATGTGGTGGAAATTCTCTGAATACCATTACAAAGGAAAGAATAACAGTTAAAGCAAGTATATCACACAAAGAGCCGACGTAAGCTTTTATGTGGTAACTGAATCCTGAGGAGAGTTCTAATTTGGTGATGAATTTCCAGCTTAAAAATTCTGCACACATACTGCAGTTGCATTGTGATATAACATAAGATCCCTTTCCCTACAGTTCTGTATGTCAAAGATTCTTGAAGATTTTCTTTTAAAAATGTTCATTTCCCCCCCCCCATTGTTTTTAATAAGGGTTAGAGTCTGACTTGCCCCCATGTGACCAGGCAGGGAAGTAAGGGGGTTCAAGACCTGGCTGAGCACACAAGGGCAAAGGCTGCAGTAAATTCACTTCCTTCTGGAGAAAGAGAGGACAGAGGACTTCTGACTCACGGTACAGCTGCGTGCCACCCATCCCTCAGGGCTAAGTGCAAAAAGCCCAATCTACCCTAATATTTCTAGCCTGAATATATGACATCTCATCTGGTAAACGTCAATGCTTTTCTTGAGCTGTGTAACTATATATTTTAAAGGTGCCTCAGTAATGGGAATAGAGAAACTGAGATGTTCAGGGTAAAATTTGACTTTCAATGAAATTCAGACTTCTCAGTGCCTGAGACACTTTTGAAAATGGTACTTAGGTGTGTTTGTTTGAAAATTTACCCTAAGTCGTTATGGTTTTTTGCTATTGTCTTCAATGAGAGCAAGATTCATCCTTGAATGAGGAAAGCCATCAGATTTTGAGTACATATGCCAGATTCTTAGGGCCAGGTTACTGATAGCAGTACCTTTGATAGTACCACTTCAAGGAGGAGCACTCTGAGTAGTAGAAATCAGCTCATTGGAGTAAGAGTAACAGAATTTAGCAGTTACTGGAATAGCTGACATATGATGATTGCATACATAAAGCTCTAAAAGATGTATAAATATCATAGGGATCAAAAACCACCAGTTTGGGCACACTATAGAAAAACTGATTGTGCAGATCAAGTGGTGCAGAATTGTATATGACATCATGACAGCACAAACTTGAGCAGTGCTGTAGAAAGTCTTATAGCCACCTGATCATGCAGTGACTTACAACTACTGTTTGTTCAAGATACATTTCACTATGACAGATAAAATTCACCTGCTCAGATCTGTGTCTGCAATTGTTTCCTTATATTATGTTACTCAGCAATAGATTTAAAATTTATGCGAAACACAGTTCATTATCATTGAGCATTTAAAATATGGAAATTAAGAAGTTAAGAATATGGAAGTTAAGAGAAGGTAGAGAAATATTCAAATATCCTCACTGTACAAACAATCTCTTCAATGAAAGAACAAGTGTAATATATTACACTGCACATTTAAAAATCCCCTTAATTCTGTCCCCATATTTCAGCCCAGCTTCCACTTATAGACCTGAAAACAATTTACATAAAAGAAACTGTACTTGTATTTACATCTGACTAAAATTAACATGTACCAAAGGCTACAAAATAGCTTAGTCTCTAGAAAGTTCAAAACTCACTTTGCAGACTCAAGAGGTTTTGTATACAGGGGTTTGAATAAGCATCCAGACTTTTGGATGCTGATCCAAACCAAGGCTCAGTGCCCAAATGGAGAAGTGAAAGTGTTATATTCCAATGTCCCCTCTTCCCAGGCAGCATGCTGCCCCTGACCCCCTTCATTTTCAATCAGCTTCCCCTTTTCTGACAGGAAAATACTATACAGCATAGGGAGATAGTACATTATATTAAGAGTGGTTATCCTTATATTTGAGTGTTGTCTTAGATTTTTCCATTTCTTTTCCACTTCTTTCTTTTCTCCCCTTTTCTCTCACTTTGATTCATCTCTTTTTCCTGCTGCCTACTGTTCTCCTCTCTTGACTTTCTTTCTACCCTTTTTTCCTTCAGGGTCTCTACCTCTCAGCCTTTTCCCTTCACCTCTTCTGCACAATTCCCATCTATCCAAGCCCCTTTTCTCTTTCTCTGACCTCCAATATCTCATTCTAGGCCCAGCTTTCTCACCTTACTTCCAGTCATCTATTTCTTAGCATTCACCATCTGTCTCATGATTCTCTCCCTTCCTAACTCCCATTCTTTATTTCTTTCCCCACCAGCATGGCCCCTTTGTTCTCCGTCTCCCCACCTCCCTGCGCACTCTTACCATAACACACACAGGATTCTCACCCTCTCAAATTCACTTCCACTTCTCACCTTTGTTCTCTTTCAAACAGGCTTCTTCCCATCACTTTCATTCTCTCTCCTACATGCACTCTTCTCCTGCCTGCTCTCTCTCCTCCCATCACCCATACCATTATACACAGAAAATAAAACACTTTCTATCTCTCTTCCTTCTTCTCACTACATAGCCACATACTCTTGCTGACTCTCCTAGGGAGGAAAGATAAGCAGGAGGATACAGCAGATCCAGGCTGGGGGATAACTGAAAAAGGTAGAAGGAGGGAGAGGCAAGAATATTCTGTGGGAGGAAAGAGCCAGGGCAGGAAAAGTATCTGGTTCATTTGGGGAGAGGATGTGACTTGGAGAAAGGGGAAAATAAAACACCTGCAAAAGTACAAGTAAGCTTCCAAACATTAGGTATCTATGCATAGCACGTGTGAGCATTTTGAGGTTTGCCCTTCTCTCATATTGATCACTGAGGTAATTTCAAGGTTAATCAGCAGCATGATGTTAAAAAAATGTATTTTTTACAGGAAAGTATCAGTGATCAACAAGCAAGTAAAGGCACTTCCACTCTCTTCAGGACAATTCAGACTGATTTTGATTTGGTTTGTACTACACAGCTTTTGCTATGGATTTTGACATAGTGTCAAGTGTGAGAAAGAAAGTTAGCTGAACGTGACTCACTGTTCTAGAAGTGGGAGGAGCTGACGGACTTGTAAGTGATACCATCTCCTGGATTGCTAGTCGGAGCTTTAAGCGATGGAGAGGGTTGCTGATTCCAATTTCTCTCTGAATCTCAGTATCAGACAAAGCAGACATTATGGCTCCACTCTTCACATTTGCACGGCAAGCAGCAACATACCATGCAGGCATTCCCAACCACAGCTGTTGAGAAAAAAGTCAACAGTTTAAGACACTAGAACTCAATTTCTGAGATTTCATACATGATTTAGTTATTAAGACACCTGCCATGTGAATTACTATGGTAATACAAGCACTCAAATCACCAGTTTGTGAAAGGCCCTTTTGCGCATGCAGATTCAGGCATTGCACAGGCAATAAGTGTGATCGAAAAGTGATTTTGATGTTGTGAAATGGCTTCGGAATTCTGGACCTGAGCACGACTGGAGATTTCACGTTAGCTCTCTAGTGTTCCATAACCATAACAGGAATGTTGAATACAGGCATGTTTCTTAGGGTATGTCTACATTCCAGCTTGAGGAGACATACCCGCACTAGCTCAATGACAGCTAGTGTGTGGAACATTGAGTATACCCACAACAGCATGAGCCACTGATAGGGTAGCTGCCCTGAGTACTTACTTAGCATCTTGGATGGGTTGTGCTCAGGGTGGCTAGCCCCTTGCGCCGTGGCTGCTACACCCTATTTTGAGTGTGCTAGATCAATGAGTGCTAGCACAGGCATGTTTCCTTGAGCTGGAATTTACATCTCCAGCTCAAAGTGTAGACATATGCAAAGTGTTTTCAGAGCCACTCAAAATCCCTGCCTGCAACAGTCCTACTATTCTTTTCCTGACTTCTTATGAGCAGAGACTGACCATACGACTGAACTGTGATCAACTCTTTTGCATTCTTCTAGGCATGCAAAAACACACTGCCTGTTGTGTCACCTTATTATGATTGCAAGAACACCCAGGTCGTCTTATCCAGAGGAAAGAATTCCATATTAAAGAAATACATATGTGAACCCTCCAAAACACGGTCCCCTCACAAAAAACCAAACACCCTCCCCCAAAACCAGGGAGCTCCTAGTCACAGTATGAAATACATTCAATTATAATGAAATGGAGGAACAAAAGACATAACTCGACAACATTTTCAGAAGTGACTAGTGATTTTGGGTGCCCAACTTGAGAAATCTGTACTTTTCAAATATAAGGTGTAAAAAAGCACATTTCAAATTAATGCATTAGCTTCTGGTAGTGTACACACATTATTTTCTATTCTGTTTCCTATACCACACCCATCAGCATGGAACTGAGCGCCTGCTGAGCACCCATAATACCGTACCACTTAAGGATTACATTTTCAAGATTGTAAAAGCAGCAAAGAATCCTGTGGCACCTTATAGACTAACAGCCGTTTTGCAGCATGAGCTTTCGTGGGTGAGTACCCACTTCTTCGGATGTAAGAGGGGACCGTGTGAGGGGACCGTGTTTTGGAGGGTTCTTCACTTGCATCCGAAGAAGTGGGTATTCACCCACGAAAGCTCATGCTGCAAAACGTCTGTTAGTCTATAAGGTGCCACAGGATTCTTTGCTGCTTTTACAGATCCAGACTAACACGGCTACCCCTCTGATTTTCAAGATTGTTCACTAATTTATAGTTCAGGATACTAGGTCTGGATTTTCAAAGATTAATAGATTCCAAGGCCAGACGTGTCCACTTTGCCTAACACAGGCCATAGAATGTCCCTAAAATAATTCCTGTTTGACCTAGAACAATTCCTGTTTGAGCCAGAAACATTTTCACAGATGCTAAGCAACTGCAGCTCTATCTGAAGTAAATGGGAGCTTCACATGCTCCACACCTCTGAAAAATCATGTTCTGTGTGTCTCAAGTTGAACATTCAAAATTAACATATAATTTTGAAAATGTAAGTCTAAATCCTCTCCAATGTCTTTGGATATTAGAAGCTGTTTTACCAAGAGAGAAAATGTAGGCATGGACATTTTTTTAAACATGGCATCGGTTAATCCACATGCACCTGGACAGCCATCAGGGACTGGTAGAAGTGTGTTTGATTTAACAATCTCCTACAGTGAAATGAAATACTCAACATTAGACCTAAATCATCAAGTTGGAAATGTGTACCATGAAGAGAGCTGTGTGATAAATTTCATATGATAGGGGGAGGGGGCGGGACCACGGGATGTACAAAGAGCTAAAAATGCTCAGTATAGAGAAAACTTATTTTTCCACAGGTGCAGACTTGGGTACAACACCTTGTCCATTTGGAATTTCCTCCAACTCCTCGAGGCTGATGGAGTGCCCTTTTGCATCCTTTTGGGCAGTTTAGTGCCTGGTACCAAGCTGTAGTGCACTGAACTACAATACTTAAATGCCACTAAAACTGCCCGATGCTTCAAGGGATGATCCGGGAGGCAGCTATCTGTAAGGATTACTTGGCATGTTCCATTAGAATAGGGGCTATGAAAAAGCAAAATGGCAAGATTCCTCCTCTCCCTCCAGTATTTGCTTCAGATGTAGACCTAATATGATATTCTGTCAAGCATTACAACATTCACTAATGCAGGACTTCTCAAAATGACTGAAAATATCACTGAATTGTTCTCAAAACTTATGAAAGTTCCTATTTTTACGATATTAAAAATGAACAAGTAAAAACTGGAAATTTTGCATGAAAATAGACAGACACAGACTTTACTCTGGGATGTCACTGAGTTTCATACTGTCCTTTTCCATAGTAGAAGTGAAATTTTCTGATGGCTCATCACTGGTACCACTGTAACTTACTCATCATCATAGTCTGTCAGGGGACCAGTTACTTAGTGCTAAACCTTGTTGAGGATTAATAAAAAATCTCAGCAATATGGAGGCCTAAACCACACTTCAAGAATACTAACTCTTCTGGCTGCAGTTCAGTGATTTAAAAAAAAATATCACTCATTGTTTTTGAAAATGAAGACATTCTGAAGAGCCAGACTGGGACAGGTGCACAAAGGGTCGGGGGGGGGGGGGGGGGGGCAAAGAGCCCACACCTCAGCTGGCCCACATAATGGGCCACTACCATCTCAGTTCCAGTGCCCAGGGGAGTTCAATCAGATCCTCCATATGCCCCATGAGGAGTAGAGTGCTACAAAGAGGATGGGGAGAGTCTGCGAGGAAATGGATCCCTGTCTCTGCACCATACACTGGTCTACAAAAGAGCACTGTAGGGAACAGGCTGTGCTGAAATATGGTATATCAAGAAGCTTAGGGAGAGATTGGGTCTCTTTTTGATGCACAGTCCCCTCCTTGAAGTCCCCCACACCACACATACAGGTCTGAGTCTTAAAGCACAATCTAAACCCAGATTAAATTGCCATGTAAAGTTTAATAGGGACATGTATGCAGATTGAGTCCAGGCCCCAGATATAGAACTGTCAACGCAACTTATCTTAGCCAAAGGACTATGAAAAAATTATGCATAGCTTCATAATGCATCTTCTCTCGTATTTTCTATACATGTATTCTTTAAATAAATTAGATTTTTCTCCTTCTCAGACTCTATCCAAGCCAAACACTCCACTTAGTTTGCACTTAAACAGTTCCTTAGAACAGAAGACAGCAATCTTGAAAGGAGAGTGGCCTAAGTTTGAGTTCTTTACTTCTGTAGAACTTAATTCAAAGTTAAATGGGTAAAAAGGAGTGTGCAGGTCTTAATCAGCTCTATAGCAGACACTTATCTACATCAGAAACAACCACTTAGTGTGACACAAATAGCGTCTCTGAGAAGCGTATACCCATTGTTCCAAGCAAGGAGGATGCAGATCAAGATTGAGACACTTTATCAGCATTAGTTAAGGAAGCTCACAGCTCTTAAGATTTATCCAAATTATACATACATATATTACACACCAAATAACTATGTTTAAAGAATACTAAGNGCTGAGGTCCGAGCGAGTCAGTAACGAGCGCCAGCGACCTTTTAAACGTCCAAAGGCACACTCTACCACCATCCTGCACTTGCTCAGCCTGTAGTTGAACCGCTCCTGAGTACTGTCCAGGCTGCCTGTGTATGGCTTCATGAGCCACGGCATTAAGGGGTAGGCTGGGTCCCCAAGGATAACGATGGGCATCTCAACATCCCCAATGGTAATTTTCCGGTCTGGAAAGTAAATCCCTTGTTGCAGCCGTTTAAACAGACTAGTGTTCCTGAAGACGCGGGCGTCATGAACCCTTCCCGGCCATCCCACGTTGATGTTGGTGAAACGTCCCTTGTGATCCACCATTGCTTGCAGCACCATAGAAAAGTACCCCTTGCGGTTTATGTACTGGCTGCCCTGGTGCTCCGGTGCCAAGATCGGGATATGGGTTCCATCTATCGCCCCACCACAGTTAGGGAATCCCATTGCAGCAAAGCCATCCACAATGAGCTGCACATCTCCCAGCGTCACTACCTTTTTTAGCAGCAGCTCAACGATTGCTTTGGCTACTTGCATGACAGCAGCCCCCACGGTAGATTTTCCCACTCCGAACTGATTACCGACTGACCGGTAGCTGTCCGGTGTTGCAAGCTTCCACAGGGCTATCGCCACTCGCTTCTCAACTGTGAGGGCTGCTCTCATCTTGGTGTTCTGGCGCGTCAGGGCAGGGGAAAGCAAGTCACAAAGTTCCAGGAAAGTGCCCTTACGCATGCGAAAGTTTCGCAGCCACTGGGAATCGTCCCACACCTGCAGCACTATGCGGTCCCACCAGTCAGTGCTTGTTTCCCGGGCCCAGAATCGGCGTTCCACAGCAAGAAGCTGCCCCATTGCCAACATGATCTCCAAAGCGCCGGGGCCCGTGGCGCGAGACAATTCTGTGTCCATGTCCATGTCCGCATCACTCTCGTCGCCGCGCTGCCGTAGCCGCCTCCTCCTCGCCTGGCTTTTCTGGTCCTGGTTGAGCATAAACTGCACTATAATGCGCGTGGTGTTTACAATGTTCATGACTGCAAACTTGAGCTGAGCGGGATCCATCCTTGCCGAGGTACGGCGTCCGCTCAGTTCAACAAGGAAAAAAGGCGCGAAATGGTTGTCTTCCGTTGTTTTCACGTAGGGAGGGGGAGGATGTTCCCAGAACCGCCCGCGACAATGTTTTTTGTCCCATCAGGCATTGGGATATCGACCCAGAATTCCAATGGGCGGGGGGGACTGCGGGAACTCTGGGATAGCTACCCACAGTGCAACGCTCTGGAATTCGACGCTAGTCTTTTCTGCATGGACGCGCACCGCCGAATTAATCCGCTTACTGTGGCCGCGTACCATCGAATTTAAGAAATCGGTTTCATTAAATCGAATTCCGTAAATTCGGACTAATCCTGTAGTGTAGACGTACCCTAAGATGACAGTCAAGCAATGAAAATTTAGGAAATGCCAGTATTAAGTTTGCCTTAATTTGCCCGCCTTGTACTTATGTGTTATGAAAAGTCTTTAAATGATATGACTACATACTATTTGTGAGGGTAAGATCCTCTACACATATCTGCCACTCGGGGAAATAAGAGAGACAGACACACTCAGACAGTGGGTTTCCTAGACATTTACTGACAGAGGAATATTGAGACTCAGGAACCCAGTGTTCAATTGCAGTTTTTCTAGGGTAGCATTCTTCAGAGGTAATAAACCTTTTTTTGCCTCCATTCCATCCAACCTGCCTCTATCTCCCTCTCGGCAGCTTCTGTCTCAGTCCCCCACCCTTTATCCACCTCCCGCTGCCAGTGATACTACAGCGAATAAAAAGTAAGAAAAGGAAACATTCAAACTTTCTTTCCAAATACTGTCTCTCAGAGTTTGGGAGGGTAACATCAATACAGAAGTTCTGTGAATAAGATCCATGTTTCCAAGTTCCCCTCTTAACACTTACCTCCAGCCACGCAACCACTGTAGGCCCGTCCCACTGTGCAAAAGGCAATCCCTTTCTCCGAGCTTCTTCCAGAAGTTCATGCCTAAAAGTGTATCAGAAAGTGTTAAGTAGGTGGCAGTACCTGGGACAGCAGAGCTACACTTCTACTTCCAAGGCTAAATGCAACAATAATGCAGCACAATAACTCTCCTCATTTACACCAATAACCTGGTTAAAGTATTTAAGCCTAAGTAAAAGCAGTTCCTTAGTTTTTTGAACATATTCCTTTCTCTAGCCCAAACTTTTTTCTCTTTCTGTTCTAGGACTTGTTTTATCTTGGACTAGGACTCCTTTGATAATGCCTAACATGTAAAGGAAATACTTTTGTATTTTAATTTTCAACATTTCTGGATTGCATATAGAAATATACCATAGAGAAGACATCTATTATACAATTTTGTTACAATTCATTGGCTAAGCATTGTGATAATTTATCAACGATATGTGAATCATTACAAAGTTGACCAGCTACAGATCCAAATTCTGCACCTGCCATCTCCCCTGGACTTCAAAGACTGTGGAACACATCACTCCACAGTAAGAATTTGGCTTTTACAGCTTTTAAAACAAAGAGTGTAACATCACATTTAATATAATGGCATTGAATATCATGCAGATTATATACATTTTAACGCTATTAAAATATCAGGAAAATGCTAGCTTTACATTTCACCTATATTAAATAATTTGATCACGCACACGAAAAAAATCCTTTTGCACAGGGGAAAGGAACAACAGGATATTGCAGGGGGCACAGAATTCATCACGTAGCCCCTCTAAAACCTGTTTCTTATTAACCACAGTATATCTGTCTGCCTCCCACTGAGAGGAGCACAGAAGGCAGGTTCTCCGCAGTAATGGAAATAAATTAGATAAGGACTATGCTGACAACACCTCATAAGAAAGGAAATTTAAAGTGATAATATTGATTTTGCTTCCTTGTCCTTTATTGTTGCAGCCTACGTGGTTCAGAGATCCCCCAACAACGCTTCTTTGCCTTAGTAGTCCTTCACATAGGGATCTTGAAAAACTGTGGCACAATGAAGCAGAGATAAAGGTGAGAACTAAACTTGGGGTTCCCAAATCATGAAGGGTCAGATTCTGTTACTTGTGCTCCTACTGAGTATCCTCTTATTCTGTAAATTACTCCATTGTAATCAATGGAGTAACACTTTCAGATAGATGCTATTCAGTGAGTGAGCGTTTCAGAATTTGGCTCTAGTAGAAGGGGAGAAAGACTGATTAAGACCTGCACACCTCTTTGTCCTGATAATCTAATTTTTGATTTGAATCAAGTTGTCCAGCAGTGAAGAACACAAACTACTTATGCCACCGTCCTTTCCAAATTTATGTCTTCAGTTCTATGGAACTGTTTAATTTCTTAAATGACAACTTTCAGGTACAATGCAAGTTTTTTAGATACCCAAAGGTCAGAGTTTATAGGTGAAATCAGCTGCTTAGATACCTAAATTCCCTAAATTATTTTGCATCCACAAGAAGAGTCCATTTTTGAAAATCTGGCCCTACAACTGCTTCAGGTTTCTGTATTTCTTCTATATCTATAGATAACACCATTGACATCTGACAACACTTTTCAACCAAAATCATCTAGGCTTCCCTCTCAGCACACACACTATCCTCTGCTGCAGGGAGTTTTGCAGCTGCTTGTAGGAAACTGGTTATATAACTGCCACTTGCTATCCATGTCCTTTTCCTGAATCCCAGCTAGGCCAAGGAGACCTAGGGAGCTGGGCCAAGGAGCCCAAAACTATCAGTAAAAAAGTCAGTTAACTGCTTGGTGTGTAAGGATGGTGTTTACCCTCGGTGGGTGGCTGGTGGACGTGAGGGTTTCCTGCTCCAATTTCCCAGAGAGGGTGGAGTGGCCCTCTCTCCCACACTGTTGTTGCACAGGTTCTACACAATAACTGGAGTATGAGATCACTCAACCACCCCTCTCCCCATCATCAGTGTGAGCTTCCTCAGTGCTCAGCAGTATGTGAGTTGGGGGGAACTTCAGTCTAGGAGGCAAAAAAACCCATGGCTGAACTCTGGAATTGAAGTGCCAGGAAAGGAGACATAATCTTTAGGCCCCAGAGCCCCTTTACAATGTCTTTCCCCTGAACAACTCACTTCCTCCAGCCTGGAATATCAGAGAAAATATTGAGCATGTTCAGTATATCTCTGGTGTGATTCCCATGAGCTCAGTTGCCCTACGGTAATCAGACCGGAGTCAGGTTTGGGCTCTCAGTTTAGCATTATGCTGCTGCTTCTGAGGGAGATGTTCGCCCTTGGAGAGTTGCACGGTCAGTCAGACTTGTAGTGGTACTTATGGGAGAGCAGCTCTGGATATTGCTTTTGGCTGAACAGAACAGTCTAAAACCTGAATTTCTTATACCCCTGGCTACGGCTATCAGTGACATCACACATAATCCTGAGATTCTTGGAAGGCACAGCAGGTGAGGGAGGAAAATGATTATAAATAATTTTAGTTGTAATTTTAAAATCTATTATTCAGTCAAATATTGTATTAGGGTGAAATTTACCCTTGGGCAGAGTGCCAGCACAAGACCAAAGCCTCACTTAATGATTTGGGATCTTAAAGAAATTTTTATTTATTTAATTTTTTAGAAGGATTGAAATTTATATTTAAAAGCTCAGATAATAATTTCCTTTTCTTTATAGTTTTGCCTACAAATCATGAAATGCAAATTTTATTTAAGTTGAATTTCCCCTTTTTTAAAAAAAAAACCCTGTGGTTTAAATATATGTATGATTTTATATTATATAATATGAAATTATAAACTATGTCACTTACGCTGTCTACAGGGTTTGAACCTTGGATCTGCAGAACTAAAAACAGAGCCTCTATTACTCCATCTAAAAGCAGTAATTTCTTAGGTGACAGCTGTAGTAGACTCTTATCCTCTTATATGAATCAGCCAGTAGAGGGGGACAAAGATCCACACTTTGTTAGAATGGGTTACAGAAATGAGTATGATGCAAGTTAATTAATAAACTATGTATAATTTTGATAAAAAGTAAATATAATTTTTATATGATGATATACTATCTCATAGAATGGGAAGGGACCTTGAAAGGTCATTGAGTCCAGTCCCCTGCCTTCACAGCAGGACCAAGTANACTCACAACTTTGGGTTTAGCAGGCCAATGCTCAAACCACTGAGCTATCCCTCCCCCTTTTTCAAAGTCAAGTTTAAAAAAAATCAAAATCAAGATGTTAGAATCAAGATGGTGTTATATAAGAGGTCACACTAGCTGATGGCTACATAATCTCTGAATCCATTTTCACTTGAGAATACATTAGTTTATTTTACAGTATAAACTTTTTGCAAAAAGAATCAGATAATTTTCAAATGAATCTGTAATTTTTCATTACAACAATGTGGAAATGGCTAAAATTGTGTGCAATTTTCCTACCACCAGGGTAATAACAGCTATAAACCAATTCACATAAATTTAGATACCATTTTGGGAGAAAAATGTATCCACTACACTTCATCAAAGTAGTTTATGAGGCCATGAAGTTATTCTAAGTAAAACGCACAAATTAGTGACGGAGAGGAAGGGGCCCGTGGCTCCAGAGGGTAGCCTACTGCTTGCTCCGCAGATGGACAGAGAGGCCCCCGGTTACAGGAAGCTGCAGCTACCTCCTCCCTGCCTAGCTAAGCAACTGATCATTAGGGGAGGAACAGAGAGTGAGCTCAGCGGCATTAATAACAGCCTCAGACTGTTTCCCTCTGCTGGGGCTTACAGTTGGTGGGGAGAAATGTAGTGTTCCCCTCCCTAATCTGAAAGGTGGGGAGCAGCTGTCAGAGAAAGCACTATATACCGTTACACTGTGTCACTTGTTTGTATCTTTAGGCAGATACAGGACTTTCCTTGCTTTCCTATCTAATTTTTGACAACATGTGCAACCAATATGGTAAGGAGAATTGATATTAATTAGACTTTACTGTAAGAGGAAGTTTGCATATAATATTCTCTAAAAGGGTTTGCAAGCACTGGAATGATTACAAAATGAATCAATATTTTTAGATATTATTATTTAAGAATAAAATCCCCTTTATTTAACACACTGTGGGGGTAACTGTAATATGAATGTAGGACTGGAAGGGACCTTGATAGGTCATCTAGTCCAGTCCCCTGCACTGAGGAAGGACTACGTATTAGGGACCATTGCTGACAAGAGTTTGTCTAACCTGCTCTTAAAAACCTCCAATGACAGAGATTCCCACAACCTCCCTAGGTAATTTGTTCCTGTGCTTAATGAGCCTTATGGTTAGGTAGTTTTTCCTAGTATCTAACCTAAATCTCCCTGCTGCAATTTATGCCCATTACTTCCTGTCTTCAGTGGATAAGGAGAACAATTTATCACACTCCTCTTTATAACATCCTTTTATGTACTTGAAGACTGTTATCATGTCCCCTCTCAGTCTTCTCTTCTTCAGACTAAACAAACCCAGTTTTTTCAATCTGTCCTTGTAGGTCACGTTTTCTAGGCCTTTAACCCATGTTTGTTGCTCTCCTCTGGACTTTCTCAAATTTGTCCACATCTTTCTCAAAGGACACAGTACGCCAGTTGAGGCTTATCAATGCTGAGTAGAGCGGAATAATTACTTCTCATGTCTTGCTTAAAACACCCCTACTAATACATCACAGAAAGACATTTGTTGTTTTGCAACAGTATCACACTGCTGACTCATATTTAATTTGTGATCCTCTACAACCCCCAGATCACTTTCTGCAGTACTCCCTCCTAGACAGTCATTTCCCATTTTGTATTTGTGCAGCTGATTATTCCTTCCTAAGTGTAGTTATTTGCATTTGTCCTTATTGCATTTCATCCTATGTATTTCAGACCATTTTGACAGTTTGTCAAGATAATTTTGAATTCTAATCCTGTCCTCCAAAGCTCTTCCAACTCTTCCCAGTTGGTATTGTCTACAAATTTTATAAGTGTACTCTCTATGCCATTATCGAAATAATTTATTATTGCATCATTAACTAACTATCTTCTACTGTGCTAGATAGGTGTTGCAAGCTAAGGAAATTATATGAAAGTGGACTTTAGTTAGCCTCTGTCCAAAGCTAGGGTGACTCTTCTGTTAATCTAACATTTTAGAAAGAAGACATGATACAACTGGGTATCCTCACCATTGGTGCAATTAGAGAGGGGCACAGTCAGGTGTGTCTGGGCTGGCTGGCACAGAATGGTGGTGACATGGAAGTGCGGGCTACCCCCAGCATTGACTTCTCTTCCCTAATCCAAGGAAACTACTTCACAGGGTCACTACTGTACTGGGCTGTTCTCCCTATCCTGATCCTTCCCAGAGCTCCGCGGGACTGTTTAGCATATGACTCTGCTAACACACTCAACATTATTATACTAGGGTTGCCGTTCAGCACTTTGAAACTCCTCTGAAGGGAGCAGTGGCCAGAGTGGACAATATGGGAACTGTGCTGTCAGGGGAGAGATAAAACCCAAGAGATCAGTGCTGACTATGAATGTTCAGGACAACCTGAGATTTAGGGCAGTGGTTTTCAACCTGTGGTCCATGGAGGGGGTCCACAAAAGGCTGTTGTTACCATAGAATAGTGGTTTTCAACCTGTGGTCTGCAGTCTCCTGGGGGTCAGCAGACTAAGTCTAAGATTTCCAAAGGGGTCCATAACTCCATTTAAAATTTTTTAGGAACCAAAAATGAAAAAAGGTTGAGAACCACTGATTTAGGGGTTTATAATTCATGGAGTTTCTTGTCCACTAAATGTTTTTTTCCTGCATAGGTGATTTTCGAACCCTGTATCACCCGCTGTCAACTGTTCATTGTGTAACAGTAAATGAATGTTATTTAAAAATGAATGACTAAGGAGAGTCCACTCATTGACCTCTTTGTAGGCAAATATTAAAATCTGGATTAAAAACGAAATCTCTAGCTTGATCTTGTTTATAACTGTCACAAAAGTGAGGCTCACCTAATGAGGTGAACTATAAATAGCTGCTCGAAATGACTGACACCTAAATTCAAGTGCAGGAACTATAATACAAAGTCTAAACACTTCCATGATGAAACTTGAATTTCAACACACAACTCCGTACTTCTCTAAAATAGTAGTACGATTAGATAGTTCCAGTTGATTTCACATGTAGAGTTCTCAGTAATATCAATTATAATGGCTCTTAATTAAAATTCAATAGCAAATGTGAGGCAAGTTCATAATGAGGCATGTTAAAACAAGACGTAACAACATTTTAATAGGACGGTACTAGTAGTTCTCACTTAGAAACGCTGGCTTGTAGACAGAGAAGCTAATTCCCATGAAATGTCATGCATAAAAGTTTTCTAATAAAGATATTGGCTGCAAGTCAAAATGTTACGTTGAAGACAAAATGCAACAGATTCCCTTTATTATTATTATTTCCTTTATTATTATTTAACACTGAGTAATGAAAATGGAATTGTTAATTATTGTATTCTTTTAAGTAGAAATATTGTCCAAATTACAACCAGCCTTTATACATATTAGATTTCTGTAAATTAAGATAGATAGAAGATGCCGTTCAATGTGAGCAACTTGAGGACTTAAAACCAAGGTGTAAACACAGTTGATTGTCTATGGAAAAATAATATTCAAATAAATGAAACAGACAAATGTCCAGGAACTAGTGTCTTGGATTCAAAGCCCTTTGGAATAAGGCAAGAATCTTTCCATTGAACTCGTAGGGCTTTGGACAGATGCTATTAGCAGAAGGAATTTTTCATTTCTCTGTATTGGTATTTTTTAGCCACTATAGATTTAAAAGGAACTAGAAGCAAACTTGCCATTGCCATATACTTTTGACTTAATCTCTTTTAAAAGGGTCTATATGTGTTTTAAATACAATCCTTAATTAAAAATTAAGTTACTTCTTCAAACTCTTGCCCTTCGGCTGACTCTGACTTTAAATAATGCAGTTATCTTTTCTATGTATATCCATATATATATGTATTACTTTGTATAATAGGTGGACTGGGAATGGTGGGCAAGGTTAATTCTTCATGTCTTTGCAAAACTTTTTCCAGTTAACTTTAAAAGAGTTATCAGGGGAGAATAATTGAAAAATTGAAACAGGTAAATGTAAGTAATGATTCAAGCAATACATAAAAAGTGTTTAAATACAAAGGGCAAGGGAAGTTTTATTATTCATTTAATATGAGTATAGGTAACATAGTTATGGACAGCATTTTTAAATATTGCTGTAATTGCTGTATATTAGTGCATGTTCTGCAAGCAGAAGGGCATTATTGCTTTTCTGAAAGCATACATTATGCGAACAGAGGCATATTCTGGAATGCCGAATAGCCATAAAAATACAGACCATAACTTTAAATTAGAGCAGCAGAGAATTACTATTAAAAATATAATCAAAACAATAATGAACCAAACAGACTTCCCTAATAGACGACCTTGCAATCTAGTATAAAGTTTACTAGATATTATTAGAGACCCTTGGAGCTTCAGGTTAATTAAATTTTATTAAATCAG
>QXTE01000034.1:8120677-8148770 GCA_003942145.1 Platysternon megacephalum
TTAAATTAAAATAGTGACTCCTGTCCTCTACAAGTTTATTTCTGGTCTTCCAATCTTAAAAAAAGCCATAGTTCATACATATTTAAGAGTCTGTGTACTCTGCATAGAATTTTCTTTTATAAGCTCCATAAATAGTTTGTTTTGGGGAAAACAAAAAACTTGTTCAATTGATCTAAGAGGAGGAGATGAGGATTTTAAAACTGAAATCAGGAGAGCCAATTAAAACAAATTTCCACACTTTTAAAACAAATGAATTGGTGAAAAAGAAAAATAAGCATGAAATTATATAAGCATAAAATGAAAATATTGTTGTTCTATATACAGAGTATGTAGACCCAACAAGCCAATCTATTTTAAAAATGGACTGGCATTATCCCCAGGGTAGACTCATAAGAGTAAGGGCTTCAGGATCAAGTCCTGAATTTGTGAAGAAATGAGAAATATTGTGCGTTCAATTATTATGAAGTTTTAGAATACCCTGAACATTTGGTTTTGGGTTAGTTCTCTGCATAGGTCTGGTTATATAATTGAAAAAGGAAAAGAAAAAAAAAGAAAGAAAACATGGTGCTGAAAATGAACATGTTCAGCAGCCAATGTGATTTAACTTACCCAGATATGCTTTTCATGAGATGAAGAGAGATGGATGGAAAAGAAAAGCACACAAACATTAATGAATATATGTCAATCCATTAAAAAAAATCATGATAGATAAAATAATAGCACAATCACAAATATGGCAAATCTCACTAGGAAACAGACCTTCCACTAATTTATTTAAAAAGATACATGCCCCTGTATGGATTTTTAAACTGAGATAATAGCAGTTATAATTAAATTGGCATCTGTTACTTATTAGAAACCTCTTAGCACAGCAGACCTACAACAAATGTTAGAGCCAGAAGGTCTGACAACACAACACATGTTGGATACTATTCACAAATAAATGCAAGTTGTCCCAGCTTTCATCATTCATAACCTTTTGTGCAATGGAATGTTATGTATATTTTTGATTAGTGTTTTTCACACAAACGCATTTAGATACAAACAATGTGGATTTAGCCACTAAGCAAATTACCACGGAAGAATCTTCAACCACACACACAGAAAATACACAGCAAAGGGTGAACCAGGATTTGCTTTCTTGCCTATTACATAAAAAAAATAAAAATAAAAATAAAATAAAGGTCTAAGTTGTGTTTTCTGAAACATTACAGGAAATGTCAGCATCACTTAGGGCTGGATTCTGCCATCCTTACTCATGCTGAGTAGTATGTAACTCTGTGACTAGTCTGATTGGTGTGAGATGAGTTGTCATAGTGATTTAAGCAGTTTTGCATTCTATGTAAGGTGTTATTCCATGTAAGGATAGCAGCATCTGGCCCCTCACTGAGACTATGGAATTTTACTTCCAATTCATAATGAGACTATATATAAGAGCATGCCGAGTTATGTATGATTGTAAAACAGCTACGATTGTCCAAAAAACATGGACAGAGAAATATCACTAAAAGGACTGTGCACCAATCACACCATAAATTTGAGCTTATTTTCCTGTTGACACAAGCGTGTAAAGTTACACAGAATCAAAGGCGAGCTAATAAAAATAGTTTCTGGATGAATGACATTGCCCACTAGCCAATAACCCTGCTAAACATGCAGAAAACCCAGGAGCAAACCATGTGCTACCAACATAATTTCTAAAGGTGTCTATTGCAGAGCCAGGATGCCACCATTGGTAATATAATTTCCCGAGCGTACCATCTGTATCTTATGATTGTCATTCAGTAAAGAAAGAGAGAACCCGTGTCCCATGTGTGACGCTGCACTCCATAATGTTTTATGGAAATATGTTTATGAGTGTGAATATGATGTAACTGGAATATGCTTTATGCAAAAGGTCTCTTTTAAGGTATCATTACAAAGCTTATGACCTACTGAATATGTTCATCCTATTTGTATGCATGTATCATCCTTGTATCTGAAGCTAGAAATATGAAGTATAACTCTGAGGTTCTATTGTAACTATGCAAAGTGTGGAACATTAATGGTGGTTTAGAATCTTGATGGCTCCCATTGACTAGGACAATTGGTTGTAAATGGTTTATTTACCTGGAACCCTTCCTGTGTTCCTGTGAGCCAGCCCAGGAAGAATGATAGTGGAATCCATTTTAAATCTGGTACTTTTCCATTTAGAAGAAGGGGTGGGGACCCAGAGAGACAAAAGATTCCCGCCTTGTGCCAAAGCTGTAAAAGGGGGTGGAACAGGACAAAGGGGGCTGCCAGTCATGAGAAAACCTCTAGTTTCCACCTAAGATGTCTGCTGAAACTAACAAGGACTGTACCAGGGGAAAGGATTGGGCCCAGACTAGGAAGGAGTTTAGTCTGTGAAAAAAGCTTATTGGAACATCTCTGAGGGTGAGATTTTACCTGTAATCAGTTTCTTAATGTATTAGGCTTAGACTTGCGTGTTTTTGCTTGGTGACTTACTTTGTTCTGTCTGTTATTAATTGAAACCACTTAAATCCTACTTTTTATTCTTAATAAAATTACTTTTGTTTATTATTGAACCCAGAGTAAGTGATTAATACCTGGGGGAGCAAACAGCTGTGCATATCTCTCTCTCAGTGTTATAGAGGGCGAACAATTTATGAGTTTATCCTGCATAAGCTTTGTACAGGGTAAAATGGATTTATTTGGGGTTTGGATCCCATTGGGAGCTGGGTGTCTGGGTGCTGGAGTCAGGTAACCTGCAGAGCTGTTTTCTGTAGGTCATAAGCTTTGTAATGATACCTTAAAAGAGACCTTTTGCATAAAGCATGCAGCTTTGGGGACGTGGACCAGACCTGGGTCTGTGTTGCAGCAGGCTAGCATGTCTGGTTCAACAAGGCAGGATTCTGGAAGTCCCAAGCTGGCAGGGAAAACAGGCTCAGAGGTAATCTCAGCACATCAGGTGACAGTCCCAAGGGGGTCTCTGTGACCGAACCCATCACAACAAGCCTGAATAACATCTACGCAATCTTACAATACTGTATTTCAAAAAAACCTTACACAGGTCAAAAGAAAGGTGCGCTGTAAAACTGCTTGGAAAATGTAACTGAAGAAAAGGCTGGCCTGATGAACCCGTGCTCTGATTGAGCATGGGCAGCTGGAGATGAGATCCAGACAAAACACAAGTAGTCGGTAGAGGGGAAGAGGCCAAGAAATAAAGTTTTTCAAGTGTGTGTGTGTGTGTGTGTGTGTGTGTGTGTGTGTGTGGTGAAGAGAGAGGATGGGCAAGAGAAAAAGAAAAATGGGAAGAAAGTGGGAGTAAATGACAAAAGGGTGAGGTACGGAGAGTTTTGGGGCAAGAATACAGACAGATAGGAGGATGAAGAAAGTGGGTAAAAGAAATAGAGAAATAAATACATATTTGTACAATTCCTAAATTAATGGACCCACCATTAGACTTGAAAGTAGAGTCATGAAGTGTAACATTTGGGAGAAGATTCTCTGCATTGCTCTACTCTGTGAGGACTGACCTTAAAGTTCTAGCTGGAGATAAGCCTACTGTGGTGGAGTTCCCAGCATCCAAAAGGCAGCATATTGCATTCCCTATGCTAGGGGAGGCTAGATGAGTGTCAGGCTGCTCTAACCTGCCCCCTGAGCCAGACAGAGAATAAGGGAAGATAAATTGGCTTCCTCATGGCATCCCACTCTACAGAAACTCCGGGTCCTTAAATTCTAGCTCTCTCATTTTTCTAAGAAAACTTTTTATCCCCATTTTAATGAAGGAAGACAAGAACCTTCCTTGATCATATTTCAGCTTGTTGGAAATAATATCTAATACTTCTTTTTTTTGGGGGGGGAGGGGAGTTTCCTGCTGTCTTTCGTCTCTTTCTCCCTTATTCCTGTAGGCTCCCATCCTATGAAGGGACTGACGTGGCAGGACCTTTATGTCTGTATGGTGTCCCATTGATGGCAGAATCAGGATTTAAGGCACAGTTGGATCCACGAGTACACACTTACATCCATGAGGGTCCTTCCAGTGAAGTTACTGGGATGCTGCATGAGTGCAAGGCCCTACCAGCATAGATCAGATTGCAGGGTTGAGGACTTGTTTTGCTTTTCCTACTTGTGTCTGGCTCAGAAATAGCTGTTAGTTGAGGTAAGTCTCCTTATACTGTATAGGGAGAAAGGATTCAAACATTTGGCAAGAGGGATCTCTGTGTCCCTCTGTTTATTTTTCACAAACCCTGTATTAAAAAGGAAAGAGTTTTCCATAAGTAGGAAGAATGAAATTATGTACTTCTTTCATTGGAATTTGAAAGAAATATAGAACCCGACTGCCTGCCCCTCTCACCACGCTCTGAGTGGACTCAGCTGCGGCGGACAGACCCCGTGTGCTTTGCTGCTGAGGGGGGAGTGACTCTGGCAGGCACTAGAGTGCTGGGACTGGTACACAGTTTGGTGGGGAGGCAATAACCCTGCATGCCCCTCTCCCTAGTCTCTGCATGAGGCTGGCCCCACCAACACCCACTGCACTCCATTTTTCTGCCACCCACTGCTTTGCGCCCTGGGCGTCTGCTCCGCTTATCCTGCCCTGGTTACAGCTCTGCACTCTGGGTACATCTACACTGCGATTAAAAAATCCTCGTCCGTCCTGTCCCAGCTAACTCAGACTCACAGGCTCAGGCTAAGGGGCCGTTTAATTGTGATGTAGACATTCAGGCTCAGATTGGAGCCCAGGCTGTAGGACCCTGTGAGGTGGGAGAGGTCCCAGAGCTTGGGCTGCAGCCCAACCTGAACGTCTACATTGCAATTAAACAGACTCTTAGCCCGAGCCCCATGATCCTGAGTCAGCTGGCTTGGACCAGCTGTGGGTTTTTAATTGCAGTGTAGACATTCTCTCTGACACATTTCCAAGACCTGAAGAGGAGCTCTGTGTAAGTTTGAAAGCTTGTCCCTGTAACCAACAGAAGTTGGTCCAACAAAAAATATTACCTCACCCACCTTCTCTCTTTAATATCATTACATTTGTAAGTGTACAGTATTTTAATGAAAGCAATTACTATTTTGGGTACAGGAGAGAGAAGGTCCCCCCAATATCTAATTTAGTAGCTTCACATATTAATAAAATTAAGGGAAAATATTGGTAGAGGCTTTACTGACTGTTTCAGAAAGATACTTCAATAAATGGAGGGAAAATATGTTTTGAAATGGACTTAACTTGAAAGGAAAAAAACAGTTCTTATTTACATAAAACAAAAATTAGGCCCTGATCCTGCAAGGAGAACAGTATGGGTTCATGAATGCAATGCCTCACTGACTTCAACAAGGCACTGTGTGGTTCTCCTAACCCAGGGGTGGGAAAACTACGGCCCGCGGGCTGCATCCGGCCCACCAGCCGTTTTAATCTGGCCCTCGAGTTCCCACTGGGAAGCGGGGTCTGGGGCTTGCCCTTCTCCGGTGCTCCAGCCGGGGAGCAGGGTCGGGGGCCGCTCCGTGCGGCTCCCAGAAGCAGCGCCACGTCTCCCCTCTGTCTCCTATGCATAGGGGCAGTCAGGAGGTTCTGCTCCACACGCTGCCCCTTCCCCAAGCGCCGCCCCTGCAGCTCCCATTGTCCAGGAACCACAGCCAATGGGAGCTGCAGGGGCGGCACCTGCGGACAGGGTAGTGCACAGCACAGCCGTCTGGCCATGCCTCCGCGTAGGAGCCAGACTGGGGACATGCTGCTGCTTCTGGGAGCCGCTTGAGGTAAGCGTGGCCTGGAGCCTGCACTCCAAGCCCCCCCCCACCACGTCCCAACTGCCTGCCCCAGCTCTGATCCCCCCTGCCGCCCTCCAAACCCCTCATTCCTAGCCTGGAGCACACTCCTGCACCCGAAACCCCTCATCCCCAGCCCCACCCCAGAGCCTGCATCCGCAGCTGGAGCCCTCACCCCCCCCCCCGTGCCCCAACCCTCTGCCCCAGTCCTGATCCCCCTCCTGCCCTCTGAACCCCTTGATCCCAGCCCAGAGCATCCTCCTACACCCCAAACCGGTCATCCCCAGCCCCATCCCAGAGCCCGCACCCCCCCAAGTCCCCCACCCCAGCCCGGAGCCCCCTCCCGCACCCTGAACTCCTCATTTCTGGCCCCACCCTTAGTCCACATCCCCAGTCAGAACCCTCCCCACACCCCAACCCCAATTTTGTGAGCATTCATGGCCCGTCGTACAATTTCCATATCCAGATGTGGCCCTCGGGGCAAAAAGTTTCCTCACCCCTGTCCTAGATGGACTGGGGCCACAGAATGCACTTTTCTATGGCAACAAGAGGTATTGAATGTATCTTTTGTTTGCAAAAAGGGGGAAAAAAGCCTTGGGAGCTCTTACATCAAATGATTCGTCATGAGTGCAGATACAAAGGAAAGAAATTAAATGAAGGACAATTAAAAATAACAAGGCATGAGATAAAAATTATTCTTAAGGACTAATATACAACAAAGAATGCACACTTACAGGATAATAGGTTTTATAAATGTTACAAACATGAGAACATTTAGATGGCTGGCAATTACAAAGAGCTTAATTAATGCAATTTTGATTAATTTAAAAAAAATGCATGTAATTAACAACATCGTTAGGAAAAGCACTTTTATATTGCAGTGGGCAAACAGAGTTTTTCTACTTAAGAATGTACTAAACCAAATTCTGCTCTCAGTCACACGTATAAAACCCCACAGACAACTTAGGTAATGTGGGGAATAATTCAGCCATAGGATCTGCTGAAGGAGTACCAGATGAGACTGTTTGAGGCTATGATAGCAGTGCATATGAGGTGACATCCACCTCAGTATGGGAGATCAGCCTACTTAAACCATGCCTTATGCCAGCCCTCTCCACAGGGGCAAATTAAATGACCCTCTCTGCAGTAGAGAGTGCACAGATAAGTTGGAAGCATGGAGTTGCAAGTCAGTGTAGGTGGAGGAACTTTTTAAACATAACAACTTTTTATTTTTATAGCTAATTATACATTTAAACAAGACTTTTAATACTATTTTATATGACAGGTTTTTCTATTTTAAAATATAAATTTCCAAAGTTAAGTCTCTAATTTATGTTTGTAAGAAATTTTATGCACATAATGTGCCATTATGTAGATAATGGTTGACTGCTTACACGTTTACCAGTTCGTGCATGAAAATAGATAGTTATTTGTTTTTTGTAATGCCGTATTGTGGAAATGTAGATAAAGTGACTACATTTGAAATTTGATCCTAGATGACTGTAGTATTAATTCAATATAACTGTCATTACTGAAACCTGGTGGCAGAGCCGTCCGGCGAATCGGGGCGACCGCCCTGGGCTCTGCGCTTTGGGGGGTCCTGCATGCAGGAGTGGGCAAGCTGGCTGAGGCGGCGAACAGGGAGGCGGGCAGGCAGGCGGGGAGGAAGAGCCCCCCTCCCAGAACCTCCCGCTCCCTCCTAGAGCCTACCGCCTGCCTGCCACGGATCAGATGTTTCGCAGTGTCAGGAGGTGCTGGGGGGAGTGGGTGGAACTTTGCGGGGAAGAGGCGGGGCGGGAAGAGGCAGAGTTGGGGTGGGGCCTTGGGGGAAGGGGTGGAGTGGGGGCAGGGCCTGGGCGGAGCCAGGGGGGAGCACCCCCCAGCAGGTAGGCACCGAGTTTCTAATGTCCCAGGCCCCGCACCCACCTAGGGATGGCCCTGTCTGGTGGGATAATTTGTGTAATTGCAATGCTAAAATCTGTTTATAATCTTTTACGAAAGATAGGTAAAAAAAAGTATGTTGGGGGTGGGGGGGGGAAGAAAGGGAGTGCTCTCTACATTAAAGACACCACAACCTGTTCTAGAGTTGTTGATAACTCAGAAGTTACATATGGATCAATGTACTAACAAACAAACCCCAGGAAGTGGTACCATGTGGAGTGGTGGTCTGTTACAGATCACCAAATCAAACCGGAAGAAAATGAGTTACTTCTTAAGCACCAGTCTGCAATGTGTAGAAAGAAAAAGTTGTGTTATCATGGGGGACTTCAGTTTGGAAGACATATGCCTGAAGTCTCATGCAGCCAGTAGTTAAACAAACAAAATGAAAGATAATACTTTGACAAAAGGTATTATACGCAACATGAGGTAACTATTTTGGTCTCCATTATGATGGATAAATATAAAATCACTGATGAAGTAACCAGTGCCTGCATAGATGTAATATACTTAAACTTTTGTAAGGTGGTTGACTTAGCACCGCAAAACATTGTTGTTAAAAAAATTAACACTATACAATATCAATAAAGCACACATTAAACAGATTAAGAACTCTATGACACATGGCCAGAGAGGGTTAAACAGCTCGCAGGCTAAATGACCCAGATTCCACTTTTAGAGACATGTTAGAAAAGTATGTAAATAGTAATTAGGGCCATTCCATGTTAGATAGGCTAGAACTTTTAAATGAAAACCTGTATTGTTAGAAAATCAGAGGTGATACTAATCGTATGTGTTTACTTACATCTTGTTAGATGTTAGCCATGTGAACAGAAAGTTTCTGTCTATTACTATAGCTATTGATTCAGAGATCAAAAGGAAATATTAACATTTAGATGAAATGTGAGTGAAATAATTCCATTGTCTGTATGTCTCTTTAAAGTTTGTGGTAAGCTGTATATGAACTACTTAATGGATAAATTACATTTATGTTAATCCATGTAGTTAATTACCGATAATGTTTGGGAAACACAAGGTTACATCAAAGGCCTATTGTTCTGTCAAGGACTGTGTGCTGCCCAGGAACTATATAAAAAACTCTTGGGACCCAATCCTTTTCATCTCAGATCTGCTTGATGCTTTATGCAGGGGAAGCTTGAGTCATAAGACTGAGATCTCCAGTCCAACCAGGATCTCCCTGGATATGAACACTGGACTATCACTGATGGACTAGTTCTGAAAGAATTATTTGCAACTACAAAGCTCACCATATCTACTATGAAACTAATCTCAGAACTGTACTCATGTCTGTATGTATACTAATCTTTTTAACCAATCTTCTCTCTCTTTTCTTTTTAAATAATTTTTAGTTTAGTTAATAAGAATTGGCTGTAAGTGTGTATTTGGGTAAGATCTGAAATATTCATTAACATGGGAGGAAATATGTCCGATCCCTTGGGATTGATAGAACTTTCTTCTACGATGAATAACATTTTCAGTAATTTCCATCATATTTGACTTGGGTGTCTGGGTGGAAGCCCACGGCTGGGTTGCTAAATGGAACTGTGTTTTGTCTTCTGGGTAACCAGAGAGGTATTATAGAAGCTGTTTTATGCTGGCTTGGTAAATCTAAGTATTGGGGATTGTCTGCCCCATTCTTTGCAGTTTGCCCTAATTGAGTAACCTCAATGTGGCTCCCCTGGGACTCCGGTCAGAAACTGAATAGCAGATCTCAAAAAAGTAATCATTAATGGAGAATCATCTAGTAAGGTTCCACAGGGACCAGAACTGCTATTCCTCATTTTCATTAATGATCTAGAAGTAAATATAAAATCACAGCTAATAAAATGTGCAGATGACACAAACATTGGTGGAATGTTAAATAATGATACAGATCGATTGAATCACTTTGTAAGCTGAACCCGTTCAAACAAAATGCATTTTAATACAGCTAAGTGCAAAGTTATACATTTAGGAACAATGAATGCAGGCCATGAATGCAGAATGGGGGATTATCTCCTGGAAGGCAGTGGATCTGAAAAGGATGAACAAGCAACGGAACATGAGCACCCAGTGCAATGCTGTGACAAAAAGGGAAGATGTGATCTTGGGATGTATAACAGAAGTGATCAGTAGGAGTTGGGAGGTGATTTTACCTCTGTATCTGACATTGGTGAGACAAATACTGGAATACTATGTACAGTTCTGGCATCCACATTTTAGAAAGGATGTTGAAAAATTGGAGAGGATGCAGAAAAGAGCCACTAAAATGATTCAATGGCTTGAGAAAATGCCTACCAGTAAAAGACTTAAATTGCTTCATCTGTTTAGTTTATAACAAAAAGCAAAAAAACAAAAACAAACAAGGTTGAGAGGTGACTGGATAACAGTGTGCCTTCACAGAGAAAATATACCCGGTACTAAGGAGCTCTTTAATCTAGCATAAAAAGGCATAATAAGATCCAGTGGCTAAAACCTAAGGCAGATAAATTCAAATTAGAAATTAATCACACATTTTTACCAGTGAGGGTGACTAACCATTGCAACAAACTATCTAATGAAGTTGTGGATTCTCCCTTTCTTGAGGACTTCAAATCAAGACTGGATGCCTTTCTGGAAAGATATGCTTTAGCCAAACACAAGTTTTTTGACTCAGTACAGGGTCACTGGGTGAATTGTAATGGCCAGTGATAAACAGGATGTCAGACTAGATGATTTAATGTACCCTTCTGGCATTAAATGCTATGAAAGGATGTGTCAGCTACTGGGACACTCATGTCTGCTGAATTATACTGCTAGATACATTATTTAAGGACTGCAACACATTGGCTACACCCTCCTTCAACAGCTTAGGCTGCAAGTAAGCAGGCTGGGAAATAGAGGGAAGCCTGAGAAAAATAAGTGTTGGTAAGTTTTGTGTGTGATAAGCCAAGGTGGGTTATCAGGACTAGTTTATATTGATAGCAAATAATGCAATTCTCTAGGCCACATTTCAGCATTGTTTATCTTCTCTATACCATATATCAGACAAAATGTAAGAATGCACAGTCTTAACAAAACCAGTGATATTCCTGAGATACATCAATGATATTTTCATCCTCTGGAGTCTGGACAGAAGATCTAAACTCCCCCACAGATTTCCATCACAATTTCAACAACCACCACCCATTCATCAAACTTCCTACAGAATACCCAACACCAGCATCAACTTCATGGATACCACAGTTAGCTTAAAAATGGAACCCTACAAACAGCTATATACGAGAAACCCACCAGTCACCAAAATTACCTCCACAGATCCAGCGACTGCCCCAGACACACCAAAAAATCTGTTATCTACAACTCACATACCACAGAATTTGCTCTGAAGATAAAGTCCTGGATACACACCTAAACACAGTTAAAATGCCTTTACTAAACAAGGACACTCCACCAGAGAAGTAGATCCCATCATGGAAAGGGCCATCCAAATACCTGGGAGACCCTGCTTCAGTACAGGGGAAAAAAATCCCTGACCACACACCCCTAGTTGTCACTTACCACCCCATGATGGAATCCATGTGAGGTATCATCAAACAACTACAGCCCATATTTGATGGGGACGACATCCTGAAAGAAATCTTTCCTGAACCCCCTCTTCTGACATTCAAACAATCCTCCAGCCTCAACAAGCTCCCCATAGACCAGGACACGCCAACTCAAAGCAGCACCAGGCGCTGCCAGAACAACAGCTGCAAAATCTGTAGACAAATCTCCACTGCTATGTTGATCAATACCCTCACAACATACCTTTTAAGATTTATGGGTCCTACACATGCTTATCACAACATCTGGTGTATCTCATCCATTGCAACAAATGCCCCAGGAACAACTATGCATGTGAAACCAGATAATCTTGAGAAAAATGATAAAAAACAAAAACACCATATCACCTGTGGGGGAAACACTTTTCATAAAGCAATCACTCTATAGCTGATCTTTCAATACCTGTCCTCAAAAGGAAACCTACACAACACCTTCAAAAGGCAAACCTGGAAACTTAAATTCATAACTCTGCTTGACACCAAAAAAAATGGAGTTAACAGGGACACTGCTTTTATGGCTCATTACAACAATCTGTAACACACCACCCTGCCTGCTGACCTTAATTGCCCACTTAAGGGGGGAGGGATAGCTCAGTGGTTTGAGCATTAGCCTGCTAAACCCAGGGTTGTGAGTTCAATCCTTGACGGGGCCACTTAGGGATCTGGGGCAAAATTGGTCCTGCTAGTGAAGGCAGGGGGTTGGACTCAATGACCCTTCAGGGTCCCTTCCAGCTCTATGAGATAGGTATATCTCCATATATATTATTATTACTTCAAATCTTTTATGCATAACAATCTAACCCCAAATTGCCCACTTTATTTCAAGTGCCAGCCTCCAACCTGTGTTACTCTTTCTGCTTAACAATCTGTCCCAACTTGTATTTAGCTCAAACTCTCTGCTTCCTTCCCCAGACCTAAAGAAGAGGATGATTTGGTTATGCGTAGCTCAAAAGCTTGTACATTCTGCCAACAGAAGTTGGTCCAATAAAAGACATTACCTCACCTATCTTGTCTCTCTCATATCCTGGGACCAACATGGCTACAATAATACCACTGCAAACAAATCTTAACAAATGTAAGAATAAATCTATTTCTCTATTCTTAACCAAGTTTCTTTTAGATAATAATAGTTTGCAGTTCTATAGTACCTTTCATCACAAGTTCTTAAAGCTCTCTACAGAAATTTATTAATCCTTCTAACAGATCTTTAAGGTTATAATTAGGTGTAAGAGGTAGATTTGCAAAAACTGCACAGTAAATCCCTCATAGAATAAGAATAAACTCAGAAGAGTCCTGAAATTCACTTCCATGCTCTGAACACTAGACCACATTTAAGTTACAAATAATACAACTCTAAAATACTTAAATTAATGTGTCTTATTACATCATGTGTCTTTTGTGGTCAGGCTTCACCGAAAACATACATAACTTTATGAATGTGTAGATGATTCATCTAACTAATGGCTGTATTATTGAATCAATTTTAGCACCATGATGGGATTAAATTAACAAATTCTGAAGAGCTAGTTTCCTGTGTCTTTGAAGTCCTAGGATAAGGATTCATAGCTAATGACTAACTGTAACAACCAAATTCCTAGGATGAAAATTGGCTCTTTATGGAGGTCTACAAAAGTCTTGCCTATCACCGAGTAAGGTTCTTCATTTCACTTTAATGGTGTGAGTAGTTAATTCAAATACATAGAAATATATAATGCCAAATAGCATCCTCTAAGCAGGAAGTAGGCAAACTTTGAAGTGCAATAATATGTTGATTACACTATTATCACAAGAGCGGGATTTGATATGCAGAAGTGTAGTACTCTCTCAGGAAACTTAAAGTAAAAGATATTGTTCAACAATTTATTTTGCATATGTAAATAGTCAGGGCTAGAGAGCTAAAATAGCATAATGTAAATTTAATTAGAAATATAATCCAGAATGTAAAATTTTTAAGAGTTCTAAGTTTAAGGCATTTTTCCCCTGAGAGAGTGTTCCTCTGAGTCCCCCTGGAAATATTGTGGCTTAAGTTTAAATAATTTAAAAATAATTATTGTCATTATCTCAAAGCTAACTCATATTGTAACAAATCTGTGGTCACACTTTGGCTACTCGTAACTTTGCCGCAACATCAAGGAGAAAACATATTCTCCCACTCTAAAACCACAGTCTCCTGCCACCTGAGTTGAAGGAGCAGTGTCTGAGCGGCAAGCAATATAATGGTAGGGCTTAAGAATGAGCAGATATGATGTTATCCAGTAGAAGGCGGTGGTCCATATGCTTCTTCATTAAAGTCACCTGTTCATTAAAGCATTGTATTCCCATAATTACCATACAGGACTGGGAGACCACATAGCAAGTTTGTGGCAAAGACAGCATAGAATCCAGATCTCTTACCTCCCAGTCCTGTATGGTAATTACTAGATAATGCTTCTTTTCCTTTTTCTCATATCTGTCCTTCCAGCTAAGGGGCAGGGATCACTACAAAGCTATGTAAGCTGCTTCTTCCCCTTCAGGGTCTGAGCTTGCTTTCTTTGCCGTGTTCACAGACCCTGATCAACAGAAGCAAGGAGTCAATCAAAAGGCTTGATCTCAAACTTAGTTGCTGTGCCACTAGAAAACAAGACAGTTTAATAAAGTTAATCTCGCTCACTTACCTTTTATAAAGATACCACATTGTTTATAGATAAGGTCCTGTCAGTACAGTATATTTCTACTATCATTAATGTGAGACCCTAAATATCTCTCTCACTTATATTACCAAAATTGGTATTCATCTCTCAGCTAAGAAGACCTCTCTCCATTTATGCAAGGAGGGAGATATGCATTGTTAAATGGGGGCAAGAAAGGTGTCTGACATACTGAGACAAACCTTTCTGCTTAAAGCTTTAAAAAAATGAAGTATTGGACTGTTTTAACTTTAATACACTTCAAGGTCTCAGTCACATTAAATGCCTTTATCTTTCTAAAGCAGATCTGATAACACGTGAATTCTGTACCATCCATTTCACAGGTCCCTATCCCAGTAATGTCCATAATTCAATAAATACCTGTGACCTACATTCTTAATTTTTCTGTATTAGTCTTAGACATACAATTATATATTGAATGAATTAAGGACCTCAGTAAATGGACCAACCCAAAGCACGTCCAAACTTGTCTCTGCAAGTAACCTAGGGGAATTCTGAACAGTACTTTTAACAGTTCAGAAACCAAAAGCTACAAAGATTGACCACTCTTAAAGGTCTAAAGTGATGGAACAAAAGCCTTCAGGAGACAGATATATAAACATATGATTAAGGGTAAGTACGTACAATTGCCACTTTTATATTCTAATATCTTGGACTATCTGGAAAAATATGCACCTGAAATACTAGCCCAAGATTATATTCTATGTGGATGAGTCATAATCACAAAGAAAAGATTCCTAAATGAGACCACGTCGGGGGATGATTTGGTTATGTCTACTCCACAAGGAGCCAAGGATAGATACAGGAGAAGAAAAAACTTTGAAAAGCTGACAGCATGAGAAAGTCTGGCTGTAGGAGATTAGACTAAGAGGTCTGGGAATAGATTATCCTGTATATTCTCCAATGTATCCAAATCCAAGACTTTTCTATGTATTGTGTGATGCAATTAATGTGTAAAGCTGCATTTTCTGTGTTGTCCATTGTATATAGATTTAAACTTTTACATTCTGTTAATAAATACTAACCTAACAGAATAAGAGAAGTGACATATTTAGAAATATTTTTGTGGGCACTGTGGCAGCCTTTAAAATCTCAACATTTGCCACTTCAACCAATACTGGTGGCGTATTGTGGTATCTTCTATTCTCAGTATTGGAAGATACATGAGTAGCATGGTAAATGCTGAATTCCTAATGGCACCCAATATGGTCTGTTCCCAGTGGTGGCTTCAACAGCTCTTAAGAAGCTCTGCAGAATTAAGGATAAGCAATTGATATTTTTACAATATAATTCCATAAAAAGTGTTTAATTTCCATAAAATATATAACAGAATGGCGATTGATAATTGATTTAGAGATAAAAATTCCAGATGCAGAGGAAAGATTGATCTTTTGTAGTATTCTTAAGAACAGTATCCTGAGTTTAGTTACCAAAGTCTCTTCTCTGTTGGGAGAGGATGCTGAAGGAATGCTTCTTTACCCTTATTCACAGATTGTAAAATTAGGACCAGTTTAAGTTGAACACTCATATTTGTACATTAACGATAATGATCACATGTACCATAACCGCATGTGGTACAAAGTAAGTGGTTAAAACACACACTATACATAAAACCACTCAGAGAGCTGGAAAAAATCCCTGGAATTTCCTCATCAGAAGGACAGAATACTATGCAAAGTATCCATCAAACCATGTAAAAGATCAGCAGAAGACTGAGATACATGAGCATACTGTAAATATGAATGATCAAAAAAAGTCTTAGGAAGTAAAATGTTGACACTCAAACAGTAATTAAAGAACAGGAATAAGCTTGTTTTAAAAAAACGTTTTCAGAGCGTCATTTTTAAGAAGTGTCCTTTTTCTCCTTAGATGTCCTCTAATAACACTGGAATTATGAGACTGAATAGATTTTTGGGGGGGGCGGGGTGATGCTTCCCCCCCCCCCCCAAATGGGCCTACTTACTTTCTTGCAGCTGTTATGACTCAGAGTGTATCAGTTTTACAACTAGTGCATCGGCGGAAAGCATTTAATTATTCTATAATTTATGTGAACAAAAAGCTAGGTTGCCATTTTCTGACAGACATAAGAGAAAGCAAAGTTACTAATGTCAATGGGGAATCATTGTCTTTTATAATAGATTGACATAATTATATGCTCAATGTATAATGCAAATCTTGCATCCTCTTTTTCTTTTGGATAATCCAGGCAAAAAGAGTCGGTAAGATGTTTCTTTCATTGCATGTGTAGTTTTAAAAACCACAATTAGCACAGGACATAGTAATTAAACTGTAATGTCAAACTAAAATAATGTTCCTTTCTTTTAAACTCATGGTTTTCTCAGAGATGATAAAATATTCTACCTTTATTCTACCTTTATTACCACATTACTTTAGTGTTAGTGTACTTTATTACCACGTATTTCCGTTATTTTATGTGGAGCTTTTTAAAACAATAATCCTGGGAAAACTCACATATACATGATGGTCAACTGCTACAGTGTCAGACAAATACAGTCATTTGTTTGGTCATGCTTTCAATTATGTGCATACCTAGGACAACACACAAAATCAAAATATGAACAAGGTATGATGAAAATAAAATGAACAAGCAACCTACTTTTTCTTTAGTCTTCGGTCTTTTTCTGCTTGAGTTCCCAGTTTGCCTAATCCCAGAGAGTCCTGTGCTGCAGCCTCTGATTCCATAAAACCTCCTGTGTTGAAACAGTAAGCAAAAAGGAACATATTTCCTCATAGTTCTTTTCTGATTATTCCCCTCCTCAACCCAACCCAATTTTTATTTTACTTATTTATTTTTCTCTTTTTAAGTCTACTGCTTGTTGAGAATACCTACTATCTATTTATAACCACAAAATTAAGGAACAAATCTGACCAAACCTTGACAAAGTCTTTATATATCCTTCTCACTACCTGGAAAGGTCTGAGTAATGTTTTTAACCTCCAAACACCCGTCTGTGAGGGAAATACTATTATTCCCATTTCACAGATGGGGGACCGAGGCAAAGGGAGACTAAGGGTATGTCAGTACTTCGAGATGGAGGTGTAGTTAAGAACATAAGAGCTGCCACACTGGGTCAAACCATGATCCATCTTGCCTGGTATCCCTGTCTCTGAAGTGGCCTGTACCAGAGCTTCAGGAGGAATGTACATAACAGGGCAGTTATGCAATGATCCAGTACTGTCTTCCTCTCCCAGCTTCTGGTAGTCAGAGGTTTAGGGTCACCCTGATCCTGGTGTTGCATCCCTGACCATCTTGGCTAATAGCCATTGAAGAACCTATCCTCCTTGAACTTATCCAGTTTTTATATATAGGGCCATCACAACATCCCATGGCAATGAATTCAATAGGTTAGTTGTGTGAAAAAGTACTTCCTCCTGTTTGCATTGAACCTGCGGCCTATTAATTTCACTGGATAATCCCCAATTTTTATATTATGTGAAAGGGTAAATAACTCTTCTCTATTCACTTTTTCTACACCATTCATGATTTTATAGACCTCTATCATATCCCCTAAGTCATCTCTTTTCTAAGATGAACAGCCCTAATCTTTTTAGTCTCTCTTCATATCTGGAATCCGTTCCACACCCTTGATCATCCTTGTTGCCCTTCTCTGAACCTTTTCCAGTTCTACTATGTCCTTTTTGAGATGGGCCAACCAGAACTGGACACAGTATTCAAGGCATTGGTCCATGTTTTTATATAGTGACATTATGATATTTTCTGTCTTATTTTCTATCCCTTTCCTAATAGTTCATAAAACACTGTTAGCTTTTTTGACAACTGGTGGACATTAAGCAGAAGTTTTCAGAGAACTAGCAAGGTGACTTCAAGATCTCTTAGAACGCAATTTAGAACCAATCATTATATATGTATGGTTGGGATTATTTTTTCCAATGTCCATTACTTCGCACTTATCAATGTTGAATTTCATCTGCCATTTTGTTGCTCAGCCACCAAATTTTGTGAGATCCCTCTGTAACTCCTCACAGTGTGCTTTGGACTTAACTATCTTGAATAATTTTGTATTGTCTGCAATCTTTGCCAATTCACTATTCACCTCTTTTTTCCAGTTCACTAATGAGTAAGTTTTACAGGACAGGCCCCAGCTCGAGGAGACATACCCGTGCTAGCTTTCATTAAGCTACCACACTAAAAACAGTGTAGCCATGGAGGCCCTTTCCCCTCCCCAAGTATGTACCTGTCCAAGACACTAGGTACATATGCAGGGTGGCTAGCCTATCCCACTGGTTGCGCCACTGTGGTTATACTTTATTTTTTAGCATGCTAGCTCAATCAGAAATAGCACAGGTGTGTCTTCTTGATCTGGAAATTACCCCTCCTGCTCAAAGTGTGGACTTATCCTTAGTGACTTGCCCCAGATTGCAAAGGAAGCCTGGGGTGAAGCAGGGAACTGAACCTGAGTCTTCTAAGTCCCAGTTTAGTACCTTAGCCACTGGACTGACCATCCTTTCTTGAGGATAGATATCTAGCAATATCTAACAGGGCTGTCAAATAATTAAAAAAATAATCGTGAGATTAAAAAAAAGTTGTGATTAATCGCAGTTTTAATCATACTGTTAAACAATAATACAATACCAATGTAAATGTATTATACATATTTTTGGATGTTTTTCTACATTTTCAAATATATTGATTTCAATTACAACACAGAATACAAAGTGTACAGCGCTCACTTTATATTATTTTTATTAGAAATATTTGCACTATAAAAAGGATAAAATAAGAGAAATAGCATTTTTCAAGTCACCTCATACAAGTACTGTAGTGCAGTCTCTCTATCATGAAAGTGCAACTTCCAAATGTAGATTATTTTTTACATAACTTCACTCAAAAACAAAACTGTAAAACTTCAGAGCCTACAAGTCAAAGCAGGAAGGGGAATATAAATGTTTAGCTGATCCAGCATGTAAAGTCCTTGCAACAACAGCGCCATGTGAATGCTTGTACTCACTTTCAGGTGACATTGTAAATAAGAACCAGGCAGCATTATCTCCTGCAAATGTAAACAAACTTGTTTGTATGAGTGAACAAGAAGTAGGATGCAGTGCGATTGTATGAGGTGCATTGAAAAATACAATTTATTTTGTTTTGTTTTATCTTTTTTACAGTGCGAATATTTGTAATCAAAATAATGTAGAGTGAGGACTGAACACTTTGTATTCTATGTTGTAATTGAAATCAATATATTTGAAAATATAGAAAAAACATCCAAAAATATTTATAATACATTTAAATTGGTATTCTATTATTGTTTAAAGATGCAATTAAAACTGCAATTAATCACAATGTTTACAATTTAGTTAATTTGTTTTGCGTTAATCGCATGCATTAACTGCGATTGACAGATAGACAGACAGACCTATCTGTCTGTCTATCTATCTATCTGGTGTCAAACCATATTACAAACTGAGGGCTAGATTGTGACTCTATGCTCTGCCCTGAAAAAGTGAAGTATGTTGTTGTGGTGTTCCAAGAGAACGTGAGGAGGGATATTGTGACTCTGCTTATTTTCCCTGCTGCTCGGGGAAGAGAGTGAACAGCAGTTTAAAGTGCCCAACCTGCTGGCTCTGCTCACTTCTCACTTGCATGTGGAGGAGGTGGATGTAGGAGCTCTGTGGAGCCTGCTTCCCCTCCCATGCTACTGCCCATGATGTAGGTAACTGGGGTAAAGTAGGAAGAGGACACCTTACATCTCCTTACTCTATGGCAGTGGTTCTCAACCTTTCTAGACTACTAGACTACTTTCTAGACTACTTTCAGGAGCCTGATTTGTCTTGCATGCACCCAAGTTTCACCTCACTTAAAAACTACTTGCTTACAAAATCAGACATAAAAATAAAAAAGTGTCACAGCACACTATTACTGAAAAATTGCTCACTTTCTCATTTTTACCATATACTTATAAAATAAATCAGTTGGAATATAAATATTGTACTTACATTTCAGTGTATAGTAAATAGAGCAGTATAAGCAAATCATTGTCTGTATGAAATTTTAGTTTGTACTGACTTCGCTAGTGCTTTTTATGTAGCCTGTTGTAAAACTAGGCAAATATCTAGATGAGTTGATATGTCCCCTGGAAGACCTCTGAGTACCCCCAGAGGTACAAGNATGTAGCCTGTTGTAAAACTAGGCAAATATCTAGATGAGTTGATGTGTCCCCTGGAAGACCTCTGAGTACCCCCAGAGGTACACAAACCCCTGGTTGAGAACCACTGCTCTATGGTAACTCCCTAGTGCAAGACTGGAGTCACAGTTTGGCCCTGAATTAGTATATATTAGATACTGACATTATCTCGGACAACATAACAGAATTTACAACATTAGTTACTTTAAGCAACTAATTTTTCTTAAAAAAAACAAACAAATGGATATAGGGTATCACATAGAGAAAATATAACCCTGAAATTTGCAAACCACTTTAACATGCAGCTCAGTCAAGCGAGAGCAAAAATCTATTGGTGCATCAGTTTGCAGGTGTTGAAGAACAAATGCCTTTTTTAAAGTCATCCTTTTAAAATATAAATCATTCTACTGTTATAACTGTCTACAGGACAAGGGTACATTTTCAGTATTGTAAACAGGGCATTAGCCACATAACTTCCAAGATGGCAGCCATGCATCTGATCACACATACACACAAAAATCACCTCATGCATTGCTTTATTGTTAGTGTCCTTTGATAGAAGTTTTATAGAATACTTTATCATATGTTTCCTTCTGACCCTTGTAAAGATATCACTTACACTCTTTTGTGCAGATTAAGTTGCTTTAGATATAGGCAGTGTGAGTTCAATAACTTTTACAGAATGGAAAATATTCTTAGTATAATATACTTTTACAAAATACAGTTGTGCTGTTTGAATAACCAAGAAAGGATGGCAAACCTGGGGTTATGGCAGCCATAGTCTTAAATGTATATGTGAATGAGATAAGTGCTTTATAACACTCCTGTCTTGCAAACTGATCCACACACTTGCAACCACACAGATCAGCTTATATAATCGGGATCTAAAAATCACTGTAATGTATGGTTTGTATTAGGGACAGATATAGCTAATATGTAACAGGAGAAGAAACACAAAAAGAAAGGTTAGCATGATATTCCAAAAGGATGTTAGAAGATGCACAAGCTGATAAAGTCAGATGAGTTAACAAAAGATGCAAAGTCCCCCCCAAAAATCTTTAAAGAAGCATAAATATGTAAAACATGTTCTAAGGAATGTATTAGACTTTGGATAGTAATGCAAATAATTTAGCAGACATTGAAAGAATAATAACTCACAAGAGTAACAGATTTAGCACTGGAAAACCAGTTCTCTTGAATACATACAAGAAATTTGGTACAAGGAAATAATCAAGGTGAAATCTTGGCCCTATTTAAGTCAGTGGTAAAACTCCTGATGTTCCAATATTATTTTTTTATCAACATAACTCAAATGAGAGATTGTGAGAATTTATATCTATATATCTATATTGTTTTAGAGATATTACTAGTTCCAGAAATATTATGTATACTTAAAGTTGCTGGAACCAGAAACATCTTTGGCACTGAGAGGATCTTTTTAAGTGTCCTCACTGTGTGTGCTAGTCTGCGTATGTGTGCGCACACACGTATGCATATGGCTGCACACATGAATATATAAAAAAGAATGAACACTTTTGCTGAGGCTAGTCAATAAGATCTATTTAATGCTGTCTGTTGCTTTATTGAAGAAAAGGGAAAGTATCTTCCAAATAACAGGAAAAAATGAATATTTCTAATAGTAAATTTGTACTTGCACAGGCCACATCAAGACTAGTGAAACCCGGAAGAAAAGTTAAATAAGGACTTTTTTTATTCCCCTTTGTCAAGTTAATTTGTGACAACACATTAAAAATCTGATTTTAGTAGTCAGAGGTACAATGATGTATAAGTCTCATGACATAGCATCCTAATGTTAATGTAACTTGTAATACAGTTATAGCTATATCATTATAGTTGTTATGGAGCTAATTCAAGCAATTCTGTAAAAAATTGTACTTTGTGTGTATTTTTGCGATCTTGTATACCTTTAAAATACTAGCTCTATACCAGTGTAAGCATATAAAAGCTGCCTGCCACAAAATACTTCATTTCCTTCCCTTTTCTCATCTGCCTTGGTTACAAATTAAAGAGGAAACAAACTGCTCTGTATTTCAGTAGCACAGTGATCTCCCTTAATAGCTTCTAAAAATGTTTTTGTTGCTTGTTTTTGGTTACCATATGTAATAGTATGTTTTATTGATCCTGGCTATGTTTATTTAAAATGTATGTTTTTCGCCTTCCCCACAGTGAGTTGGGGACCTATTAGGTTAGGAAATGGTGGTTAGGTTATAATGTCACAACTCATTATGTAAACCTGTGATGGATATCCAGGGGATACGGATCAGATAAAAAGTGGATTGGCAAAGGATTTAAAGGAGGCATACTTTAAAGGAGTGAAAAAGTGGGTTTGGGCAAATACAAATTGTACAGCAGAGAGTCAACCCTCTCTCCTTCATAGCTCCCTTTAAACCTCATAGAAAGGAGATGTTGGGGTCCCAGCAGCGGGATGGCTAAACCAGGATGGAAAAGGAGAAGGATGACAGCAGCCCCCAAACATAGGGAAATGAGAATGGAATTACCTACACTGTACAATTTTATTTGCTGGGTACATCCAGATATTTTAAGAATAAAGTTGCAGCCTAATTAAAACCACATCCAGTGTCTCCTGTTCTCCTTCTGGCATAGCCAGACAATCATCTATTGCAAATATTCACTAACGTCTGTCTGAAACTTCATGAGTTGGTGCTTGGGAATTATAAATGTGTTTTATCAGATTACGCATATATAGCATTAACATTTTTGGTATCATTAAGATAGTAATTTACGGTCATCTTCTGTTGCTTCTGAGACAATCTTTACAGGAATTTTCCATTCTGCACTGTAAAGAGCAGCATAGAAGACCAATACGTTTATTTTATCTTTCTCCTCTGGGCTCTGAGTTACTGTAAATTAATACAATATTATGTATAATTTGCCAGTATCAATAAAATTGGTCTCATGGAATGTAAATGGGAATTAATAACCCAGTCTAAAGATATAAAATTCTCAATCAGTGCAGATGGGAACATGCAGATTGACTTGAGAGACCCATTTAATAGATTTTGAAATGCACTAAACTACCACATGATTGAATAAATCAGATTTTCATTCTTTCCCTAGTGATACAGCAAGTGAAGCCTAAATTATGATTAAAACTCAGTCCTTTTTCAAGAACACAGGGTTTTAGTAGGCAAAGAGAGGAAGATAGGTGTCCATAACAAGAGAGATATAGAACAAAAATTCTGAATTCTTTGATATTATACTGATGGATTGACCCTAATATCAACCTATTTTCTTATGTGGAACCTTAGTTATGTGGTTCTTGATTGTGATATATCAGAAGCAGATTTCACTATGGATTTAGGTTTCTAACTTCAGGCACTCAAGTTAGCCAGATACATTTCAAATTGGTGAAGTGTTTTAAAATCTCTCTCATGGACTTGTCTGGTTCCTGTTACTGTAGTATCTGAATGCTTCACAATCTTTAACACAGTTATGCTCACAATACCCCCGAGAGACAGGGAAGTGCTATCATCCCCATTTTACACATAGGGAACTGAGGCACAAAAACTGGGTAACTTGCCTAAGGTCACACAGGAAGCCTGGGGTAGAGCAGGGAATTGAACCTGGGACTTATATGTTCCAAGCTAGGGCACTTACCACTAGACCTCCCTCCCTCCCTAAACACCAGTGATACCATCTAAAGAACAGTGATATTTTCTAAGTTATAATTTAGGACAAAAGATCTTATGAAGTCCTTACCAAGACAAAACTCATACTGCTGTCAATAAGATTTTAAATGACTAAGGATTTCATGATTATACCCACAGCTATAGCAAAATGGTGAGTATGAAGTTACAGCTGAAAATATATTCCGAACTAGTGTAATGTAAACCTACAATAATAGGAAGCTTTTTAATATGAATTATAACGGATGTTATGAATCTGTCACTGTGCTGAATGTTGCAACAGGAACCACGTCAAACTATCACATATTTTTTAGGCTCTCATAGCTATCTGGATGCTATATAACATCACATTTTCACTGATATGCCTTCTGAGCAGTAGCCTAAAGGACATTATAATTAGATTTTTTCAAATTAGTGTCAAGAATGACAATCTGGACTGAAGTACCTATTTCCTGAAAACACTGTTTTTTCTCTGTTTCTGCTCTGTAAAGTTTGTCCAGTAAGAAGCATAATGGAAGCCAGACAGACTTAGAGGCAGATTAAGTGCCATTAAATGAATTAAATGAGGATCGCAGCTGAGGAAAAATGCATGAACTGTAGAAAGAGAATGGGGAGTTTCAGTGGGAAATGTGACCAATAGCAAGAGGACAGCCAAGGTATGACCAAAACAGCCAGGAACTGCTACCCAGTGAGAGACTGGAAAACTGAAGGGTTGTTACATTGAGTTTTGAGAAACTCCCAGATTGCATTAAGACAAGCTCATTACTGTGGGAAGAGAAACTATTACCCTTCTATTTTCATTAGTTTAGGGTATGTTGTTAGCAATTTTGCCCTAATACAACAAAGTATTTAAGCATATGCTTAATTTTAAGCATGTGAGTAGTCCCATTGAAGAGGCTAACTCTCAGGAAACAATGAAGCTTGTTAGCTTAATAGATTTCCTTTCATTTAGATCATGATTATACCAAATTCCTGACAAATATGCTCATTACTATAGTGAAATTTAATGGAAAGGTTCTGCCAGTGCAAACGAGGAATACGCCATTTAGAAAACAAGAAAGAAGCAAAAACATAAACACAAAAATGACAATGGAACAATGACCTAGGCCTGTTACAACTAATTCCTTACTGAGCTGTCCAAGTCGAGCCTTCTCTTTTTTACCAAACAAACGTCCTATTGAAGACTTGATTCCTTTCTTCTTGGGAGCTTTGTGTAGGGAGTCCTGGCTGCTACTGGCACTGCCAAGACCAATACTTTCTGGCTCCAGTGAAGCAGGCAAACTACTGTAAAATAGAAAAGAAGAGATAGGTAACGTATTATTCTCCTGGCTAGGTTTCATTTTCTCCTGAGCAGCTGTGCAAACAAATTATCTAGAATCTGATAAGAGTCTCTTCATAATTAGAACAATTAATCAAATTATTGATGTTTTCTTTCCTGTACAGCTTAGCAACATATAGAATAGTACAATATGTAATGCTCTTGTCTCAATCAAGCTGAAGCAATCCCATGAAAAATGTCAGAGGAAATAAAACATAAAGAGTATTTCAAATTTGTTTTGCCAAAAATGATGCTGGGAAAATTTATGAACCACAGCAATATATGGTTTCCCAATTTAAATTTGAAGTGTTATTTGTAAAGAAAAATATATGAATGACAAAGTTTTTATCTCATTTACATTGTGTAATTAGACAATTACAGAAAGTAAATTTCAATCAGATAATTTCTGTTTGTTTCACTCATTAACCAAATACAGCATACATTATTGACTACATATTTAAATCAAAGCAATTCAGATTTCGAGCATTTATAAAACTCTAAAGCAGACATATTGACATTACAAGCTACTTCATGGATTTAATTTTAAAAAGGAATGTTTTGCAAAACAGATTACTATATATTCTATATGGATACATTCAGCATTTGCTATTCGGAGTCCACATTTACCAGTAANGCCGGCAGCGATCTTCCTCAAAGGCGATGCAGATATTTCTAACTGTTGCACGCCACTGTGTTCTGTCCCTGGCGGCGTCCTCAAGGTCCCTAGGTTTGATACTGCTGTACTGCAGATTGGCTTTAATGGTGTCCTTGTAACATTTCCGTGGACGACCTATATGCCGGATGCCCTGGGAAAGCTCACCATACAGAAGCTGACGAGGGATTCTGTTGGCATCCATGCGGCTAACATGACCGGTCCAACGTAATTGTGATTTCATGATCACCATTTCAATGCCTGTCATCTGGGCTTTCTCGAGGACCTTGAGATTGGGCACTTTGTCTTGCCAGCGGATCTNGGTATGTTGTTAGCAATTTTGCCCTAATACAACAAAGTATTTAAGCATATGCTTAATTTTAAGCATGTGAGTAGTCCCATTGAAAAGGCTAACTCTCAGGAAACAATTAAGCTTGTTAGCTTAATAGATTTCCTTTCATTTAGATCATGATTATACCAAATTCCTGACAAATATGCTCATTACTATAGTGAAATTTAATGGAAAGGTTCTGCCAGTGCAAACGAGGAATACGCCATTTAGAAAACAAGAAAGAAGCAAAAACATAAACACAAAAATGACAATGGAACAATGACCTAGGCCTGTTACAACTAATTCCTTACTGAGCTGTCCAAGTCGAGCCTTCTCTTTTTTACCAAACAAACGTCCTATTGAAGACTTGATTCCTTTCTTCTTGGGAGCTTTGTGTAGGGAGTCCTGGCTGCTACTGGCACTGCCAAGACCAATACTTTCTGGCTCCAGTGAAGCAGGCAAACTACTGTAAAATAGAAAAGAAGAGATAGGTAACGTATTATTCTCCTGGCTAGGTTTCATTTTCTCCTGAGCAGCTGTGCAAACAAATTATCTAGAATCTGATAAGAGTCTCTTCATAATTAGAACAATTAATCAAATTATTGATGTTTTCTTTCCTGTACAGCTTAGCAACATATAGAATAGTACAATATGTAATGCTCTTGTCTCAATCAAGCTGAAGCAATCCCATGAAAAATGTCAGAGGAAATAAAACATAAAGAGTATTTCAAATTTGTTTTGCCAAAAATGATGCTGGGAAAATTTATGAACCACAGCAATATATGGTTTCCCAATTTAAATTTGAAGTGTTATTTGTAAAGAAAAATATATGAATGACAAAGTTTTTATCTCATTTACATTGTGTAATTAGACAATTACAGAAAGTAAATTTCAATCAGATAATTTCTGTTTGTTTCACTCATTAACCAAATACAGCATACATTATTGACTACATATTTAAATCAAAGCAATTCAGATTTTGAGCATTTATAAAACTCTAAAGCAGACATATTGACATTACAAGCTACTTCATGGATTTAATTTTAAAAAGGAATGTTTTGCAAAACAGATTACTATATATTCTATATGGATACATTCAGCATTTGCTATTCGGAGTCCACATTTACCAGTAATTGCCATTCAGTGTTATCTCAGATAATGAAGTTATTTCCTGTGCCCAGCTTTGGATTCCACAGTATAATAACTATTTGACAACTATTTGCATTTTAATGGTGTGTACTCTATATTGTATATTTATTACACCCTTCAATGACTAACCGTATTCCAATTGGCCAAGACAGCCATGTGAGTAAAAGAGTTGGTTATTTGTCATCCTCGAATAATCCACTATAATTAATTAAGGTTTGTATCAAATAACACTGATCATCTTATAAGTAGAACACAACAGTCAGGAGGATACAACCATCTACATTTCAAGGATATAAATACCGAGGGAAAGAAGTAGTTAGAGTGGCACAAGGTGATTTTATAATTAAGTTTGATAGGGATAAAATTAAGAATGGAAAAATGTATGCTGTGTATCAGGAAAAAAATATAAAATCTCCTGAGACCACTGTTGGAATCCTCAAAATTTGGTACATTTGAAGTTAGACTGGACAAACACTAGTGAATGTATGGTAGGAAACAACAATCTTGCACTGGTAGGAAAATTGATTTGATTATTTACTTTTATTTTTCTGGGTGAAATTCTGGTCCTACTGAACTCAGTGGCAAAACTTCCATCTCCCTCCATGTGTAATTTCTATCATTCATGCTGAGCCCCATCTCTCACCATCTTGAGCAGGCACTGTGTAACTGTAATTGGGTCTTCCGTGGCCAGGCTGCCTAGTGGCTATATCACTGGTCTTTCAGTCTGTAAGGCCAGAGGGGATGGTAGGGGGACCTGGGCCCTCCCTCTCTACCAGATCCCAGCCCAGGGCCCTGTGTTTCTTGGTAGTCCATCGATCCGATGATGACAAATCTGTGCAGATCATCAATCGTTGGTC
>QXTE01000034.1:8148877-8165038 GCA_003942145.1 Platysternon megacephalum
GAGATTGGGCACTTTGTCTTGCCAGCGGATCTTCATGATGTTGCGGAGGCAGCGCATGTAAAATGCCTCGAGCTGCTTGATGTGATGCCTATATAGTGTCCATGTTTCGCACCCGTACAGAAGAGATGAAAGAACGACAGCTCTGTACACAAGCAGTTTTGTTGACATCCGGATGTTGTGGTGATTTAAAACTTTGACACGCAGACAACCAAGTGCCTGGCTTGTTTTGGATATTTGTGCATTGATCTCATTATCCAGTGATCCATCACTGGATATGACACTACCCAGATATTTAAAGTTCTCCACTACTTTCAGCTGAGTGCCATCGATGGAAATACTCGGGACAGAAGCATTTGATCCAGGTGTAGGTTGATGGAGAACTTCTGTCTTTCCGAGGCTGATAGTCCAAAAAGTTGTGAGGCCTCAGCAAACTTGTTGACAATGTACTGAAGGTCATTTTCAGTGTGAATCGTCAGCAAAGAGTGCCTCAAGAAGGAGTTTCTGCACTGTCTTAGTCTTTGCATTCAGGCGACGGAGGTCAAAAAGTGAACCATCGTGCCGGTATTTAAAATATATACCTTGGTCCAGATCTTTTATTGCATGGTTAAGGACACATGCAAAGAACAGGTTAAATAGGACAGGAGCGAGAACACATCCTTGTTTCACGCCATTGGTGATGTTAAAGGGGGCTGATGTGGCTCCATCAGACAACACTTCGCCTGTCATACTGTCATGAAAAAGGCGTATAATCTGGACAAATTTTCTTGGGCAGCCAAGTCGTGTTAAAATGGTCCAAAGGGCTTCCCTGTTGACAGTATCAAATGCCTTTGTCAGATCTATGAAGACAGCATACAGGTGCATGTTCTGTTCAATGCACTTCTCTTTTATTTGTCTGACAGCAAACACCATATCGACTGTGCACCGGCCAGGTCGAAAACCACATTGACTTTCAGGTAGATTTGCCTCGGAAATACTGGCTATTAGGCGGTTCAAGATGACGCGGGCGATGATCTTCCCTCCAACAGAGAGGAGGGATATGCCTCTATAGTTTCCACATTCTGCTTTGCTGCCTTTGTTCTTGAAAAGAGAGACAATAGTAGCATCGCGAAGATCCTGTGGTATGTTTTCATCCTCCCAGACGTTGATGATCACGCTGTGGAACACTGCTAGTGCTGCTGGACCTGCTGCTTTGTATATCTCTGCTGGTATCCCATCTTTTCCAGGAGCTTTCCCTGAACTCATCTGGCTAACAGCTTTCTTAATCTCATCTATAGTGGGCGGAAAGGCTTTTCTCTTTACTTCCAGTACTGAACATATTTCTTCTTGGTTCTCATCAAACCAATCCTGATGTATTCTTTTCTTTGGTCCAAGAGTTGTTATTGCTGTGTCAGTCACTATCTGCTTGAACTGGTCCCACTTTTCGGTTACAGTACCGATCAATTGTCCGTGGGATATCAATTTATCATCAAGACTCTTCTGGAATTTGTTGAAACATTGAGTATCCTCCAGTTTGGATATATTAAAAGCAAGTCGCACATGATTAGGGCGTTTGTGCCGAGAAGGAATGATGTAGAGTTGTAGAGATGTCCTGATTAATCTGTGATCTGTCCAGCACTCTGCGCCTCGCATTACTCTGGTAATCAGTACGTCTCAGATGTCTCACCTTCTAACAATGGCATAATCTATCAGATGCCACTGTTTGGACCTAGGGTGCATCCACGTCGTTTTGTATTTGTCCGCTTGTCAGAACAGAGTGTTGGTAATGGTCAGGTCATTTTCAGAACAAAGACTCAAAAGAAGTAGTCCATTGCTGTTCATTTTGCCTACACCATGTGGCCCGATTACTCCTTTCCAGTTCTCACTGTCAGCCCCAACTCGGGCATTAAAATCTCCAAGTAGGAGTAATTTATCTGTTACAGGTGGGGCCTTGATCAGTCTGTCAAGATCCTCATAGAATTGTTCCTTTGAGTTGTCAGAGCATGTTAAAGTGGGTGCATATGCACTGATGATGGTAACATGATGCTTGGCATTTAGTGGGAAGCATAGCTTCAGCAATCTTTCATTGATACCCACTGGAAGGTCTGAAAGTTGATGCATCAATACGGTTTTTATTGCCAGACCAACTCCGTGTATTCTATCCTCTGTCTCAGTCTTACCCTTCCAGAAGAAGGTGTAAGCACCTCCTGGTTCACTCAAGAAACCTTCCCCAGGCAATCTTATTTCACTTAATGCCGCTATATCGATGTTATAGCGGACTAGTTCTTGAGCAATGAGGGCTGTCCTTCTCTCAGGTCTTGCAACAGCTTCTTGGTCCATGAGGGTACGAAAATTCCATGCACCAATGGTACGTTTTTTCAAATTTTTCTTTTGGTTTCGGCCGCAGATTGGGTTAAACTGCCAGCCGCGGCTTTCTGGCCAGTTGTTGTAGGGCAGGCAATTTTTAGGCCACCTTTTCTAGGCCCCTTCCTTACTAGGGTGAGCAGTGCTATCCTAAAGAGGGCTGCTCAGACGCCTGGGATGCTGCCGGGCAACTCGGCTGCCCCAAGTACAGAGCTGGACGACCACCTATCCACAGGCCGCCTGCGTGCAGGATTGGGACTACGACTCCCAGTGGTAACCTCCACCTGTCGCTTTGCCCCTCCCCCATCGTCGCAGGACTTGGATAATATGATAATGATGATGTTTGATGATTTCCATAGAACCTGTGCGTGAAAGCTTTTTAAGTGGTAGAGCTGTTGCACAGGAGCAATCCCACTCTCTCGACCTTAGAAGCCAGACACCAATGGTACAAAAAATCGTCACAACTGGTAACTTCTTTGGTTGCAGTGGATGGCCTTGACGTCTTTCGTGCCTCGTCAAGTCCTTCGCTTTCCACAAAGCGTTGCAGAACCGCCTTCTTGGCCGTTGGATCATAGTGATCTCTTTCGCCCAGTCCGCCGGAGCGGACGTCGCATGCGGGGTAGGCATATCCCAAATTCACCGAGGGTTTAAATCCCATCAGTTACACTCACCTGGTTTGGCTGGCCTGTCGAAGCCGTTGCCCGGGGTGTGGCTGCTGCGCATGCTGCAGCTACTTGGAGCCACAGGTGAGAGCTGAGTGACAGGTGGGGTCCAAAGTGGACGGACTACCCCAAAGGGTTATGACAAGTCCCCCCATCAGAGGTACTACCCCTCCCTAGCCACCCCATACACCCAGGGCCCTGTGTAGATGACCCTAAACAGGGGAGATGGGTCTCCCTCCTGGCAGGGAGTCAAGACCTGCTTTCCTGGGCTACTTCCAACAAGTCTCTTCAGTTTGAGGCATGACCCCGCTAGTCCAGTTTACCGGGGGCTTGCCTAGGCAGTTGCCTCAGGTGCTGGGGCTTATATGCAGCCTCCCCTTGGCAGGGGAGCCCTTATTTGTCTCAAGTGGCTGCACTGACTGGCAGGTCACTGATCTGTCCCTTCAGGCAGGCAGGCAGAGAGCTCCTGCCTCCTCGCCAGTCAGCCCCTAACTGAGCCAGGCTCCTTTCTTTCTCCCCCCACCCCCAGGCCTGGGATTGGCTGCAGGTATAGTGGTGTGGGGCTAGCTAAACCCAAAGGTTTTCTTTAACCCCTGCTATGCTGGATGGCAGTTTCTCTGATCCCTCATAGTGACAATACATGAAAACAATCTCCAACATGTGCAATATCACTTTGTTAATTAATGTAAAATGGGGTCTTGTTTCATCAACTAATGAAATTAACAAATTAGTATGAATAAAATACCCCTTTAAAAATCTTCTCTCTTCCAGTTTTTCTCGTGTCTTTTTCTTTTCACCTATATTCTTGAATTCTTAAAAGTTTGTACCTGCTTTCTATGTTTACCTAGTTGCTCCTTTCCATTTTTTAAAATCATATTCTTTTTGCGTTCCCTTATTTCTTCTCTTTTCACAACTGTTTTCCCCTCTTTCAGTGATTTTATTTTACCTCTTTGAATATGTATTTTTTTCTTGTATAATTACTGTACAACCAGTGCAAGACAGGCTGGTCACATACTTACATTATATCTTTCATGTTAGGGAGCAATGCTGCATAGCTATCACTAGAAATGATAGTGAAAATGAATTTTGAAACAATTTTTTTCAAATGGGTGAACCTAGGGAAAATTAATTTATAGCAAATATTTCCAGTCCTGAAATATTTTCTCTTTCTTAGGCCAGGTTTACACTAGAAAAAGTTTGCTGGTATAGTTATATGGTTCCAAATCGTAGTATGGACACCATTTAAACTGGCAAAAAAGTGCTTTAGCTGGTATGGCTTATACTGCTTCCCCAAGCTAAATAAGCTATTCTGGCAAAACGTTTATGCTGGGATAACTGTATTTACATTAGGGCTTTTGCCAAGCACAGAAATGTCATTAAAAAATCAGACCCCAGCTGATATTACTACACTGGCAAAAGTTTCTAGTGTGTAGACCTGGCCTTAATGAATCTACTCGCCCCTCTCTGGATTCTCAGTTTACCCATCCCTTATATCCACATCAATGTTGTCTCTTGGCCTCCTGCAAAATACAGGATTTGTTTATGCAGAGACACTTCTTGCCCTGAATTCCCCTTGTCCTTGTCTTCTCCATCCATCAGGATTATCATCATTTATCATCATCACTCTTTCAGGTGAATATTAAGGTTCCCGTTCTAAAGTAGTTATAACTTAAAGTTAGACCAAAGACATGACATAAGAGAGAAACAGACACTATTATTATTTGTTTTTTAGCACCAGTGTAGTGCTTGGGATTGTAGAAAAGACAAAGAAAAGGACATTTTCTGACTTGCAGGACATACAATCTCAAAAAAAAGTCAGGGTGTACTGGGAAATCAGAAGAATCATATACTTTTAAAAGGATATAACGTGGTCAGGTTGTGAATTTCTGACATGTTATGAGCTTGTTACCTTCTGGCATCATTGTGGTATGAAGAAGGAAGGGTATGAGTCATCCTGATGGCTCTGGGTGTTGGAGGAGGAGAGGTTTCACATTTTATTGTGGCTTTATCTTCACGTCCATCTTCTTCTACCACTGCAATCTACCAATCAAATATATCAGTGAGAGTATGCATCAGCTTTTCAAGACTTCTGGAAATTTCAGCAAGTATTTCAAGTATTTGTTAAATGATCAGCTTTGGAATCAATTGAAATTATCTGAGCAAATGAGCAAATGTTAGGATTATGTAAAAACCCCATGAAAGTATTAAGAAATAGACCAAATGTTCTAACTGTGCCAACTTAAAATGTATATTATAAATGAAAGAAATCATACTTAGAAAAGCAGACTGTTCCTATTATGCAGAATAGGCTTGATCTTGCAAAGACCTTAGCACACAAATAACTTTATGCACAAGTAGTCCAATTGAACTCAATGGGACTACTCATGTATTCAAAGTTTCTCATTCTTGTCCGACTAGAACAAGGGTGGTCTAGCCTAGAGGTCAGAGCAGGTGTCAGGCCTAGTGGTTGGAGCAGGCATCAGGCCCAGTAGCCCCCAAATTTCTACGGGTCGCCTAATGGGAGCGCCGGCCCTGATCAGGCCTAGTGGCTAGGGTCAGAGCCATAGTCAGGAGTCAAAGACACAGGTCAAACTGGAAGGCAGGAACTGGATACCAGCGCCAAGGGTCAAGCCATAGGACAGGAACTAGAGTGAGCTGGGTATCAGGTGAGGAGGGGTTCAAGGCAAGGACTCAGTGCAAGGCAGGAGCAGCAGGAACAAAGTAACACAAGACTAGTCACAGTGGTGGGCATGAGCATTGTGAAGCAAGTGAGCTGCTGCTGGTGTAAAAGCCAGCCTGCTGACCTCTGCAGCCAATCAGGCAGCATGGCTAATCAGACAGGCCAGCTATACTGGTGAGGCTGCCTGGAGACTAACTCTGCTGCAAGCCCTGATTCCTGACACTCATGAGTTAAGACTGTGCAGGATCAAGTCAATTGTTTTCACAGCTTGTTTATGAAGGGATCAAATTTCTAGATCATAAAAGTGAAGGAAATGGAATTTTGTCACAGTTTTTGATGGCTTTGCTAATCTCTCTCATACCAACAGAATTATGACATTCTATCCCAGTTATATACATAACTGCATATTGTACCAGCACAGACAAAACTCAACCTTAAAGACTATGGCTGCTCCATCAATAAGAAGAGTGAACAACATGTTCTGTGAAAGTACTCAGAATGTAACTAAGCTTGGTTTATGATGGAGTGTTTCTTAATGGTTGCACTAAAGGATGTATTATCAGATAAAAAGTCACCTGAGAAACTTAACTCCTAACACTGAATTAATTGTTGATTTTCACTCACAAGCATTTTCAAGTGAAAATACATTTTTCCAATTGTTTAGATAAAAATGACATAAAAGTTTCATAAGTAAAAGGCATGAAGAAATGAATAAAAAATATGTTTAATACAGATATTGTACCATTAAAATATCGAGTGTCATACCTTTCGTCGATGTTTCCTTAGATCACTTGGCTTTGGTTGATGAAAAAAGCAACAACAAAAAAGAATTATTAGTAAACCTTATTTGACCAAAGAAACACTCAGACTACACATATATATTTATTCTGACATAGAAATAGTGACAAGAATACCCATTCATATTCTCCAGATGCCCTTGACATAACTTAAAAATACCTTCTGAGTGCAGTAATTTAGAGAACCCACCACAAAGCCCTGCTTTCCTGCAAATAATTAGCCACTCCCACAAGTCCCCTTCATTTTCAGATGCCTGGAAAGAAATCAAGTTTTCAGACATGATACAAAATTTTCATTTTTATTTCCTTTCCCCCCGTATCTCCCATAAATCCTCCCAAAAGAATCAACAATAATAAAAGGATAATGCTTTCTTGCAACTCTCTAGTGTTTAAAACTTTTTAAACATTTAACTGAAAAACAGATATGAGAGCAAAACTTCATACAAACTGCAGTACATGACAGAGGGAAATTTCTCTCCTGTTACGGTAAATCTGAATGAATATTTTTGTGTACCTGACATTTTCAATAATTCATCAAAAACACCAATCCTCTTTACTGCAGGCATTATCTCACCATGGAAGCCTACTAGAACATACATTGTTCAACCGCTTAACACTTCTACTTTAGGCAAATGTGTCACTCTGTGATATACAGCTACAGCTCAACAAATCCTGCAGAGTTTGTTTTATACAAGTTTACATAGACCTGAACTGTGAAATCAGGCTGCAGTTATTGGCATCTAGCCAACTTCTATAGGTTTATTTGGAAGTTTGTGTACTATAGAATCTAAACCGCCAAGAGGATCTCCCAACTTAACCCTTCCACCCAAAGAGAGTTTGTCAGTCTGTCCTATCCATCCCCAGGCAGCAGGAACAGGCAAACCATACCTGCTGAAATAATTACATATTGAGAGCGGGGGCAGTAGCATTGTAAAATGCTCAGTGTATTATTTGCTAGAGACTCCCAATGGATTCCATAATTACCTGGGTAAGTCTTGTAGTGAGGGAAATGCCTCTACTCCTTCGTCTGCTGGACTTTTGTTTGCAGTTTTCATTAGAACCAAAATGTGAATCTTTTGGACAACCCTTTTCAGAGCATTTTCCCCACTCATTTAGTTTAGTTTCAGAATAATTTTTTTGAAATGTTCAATATCTATTTCATGCTCATTGGTGGAATACAGGTGGTTTAAGGAATATTCAAACACACTATATGCAGTTTAAATATAATACAGGTTAAATGGAATGTGGGAAAACAAGTCATCCCATGCAACTGGCCTTGAAAAGCATATACAGAGAAATGCACAATGTGCCACTTCTGTAGAACAGAAAGAAATCACCTAAAACACCTTTAAAAATAAGTTTTAAGAGGTTTTAATATCAATAATGGCCTTGTAAGGCATTTGCTCGAGATTTAAATCTGACCTAGGGTTAACAGCCTTCAACTCTGCCTCAAGCTATGTTTTATTAAATGGATTATTTGAGACTTTATTGCTTATAATAAAAATCCTATGTAAATTGGTTCCAATACTTTTTACTAATTATTATTAATTATTATTTCTATTACATTGGTACTCAATGGCCCTAATCAGAGAAAAGGGCCCCACTCTGCTAGGCACTGTACAGATACAATAAAAACCCAACACAACTTAGTCTTTCCTCCAAAAACCTTACAACCCATATATAGAATCATAGAAACAAAGGACTGGAAGGGAGGTCAGTAGGTCATCTAGTCCAGTCCCCCCTGCACTGAGGCAGGACAAAGTATTATCTAGACCATTTCTGAGAGGTGTTTGTCTAACCTGTTCTTAAAAACTTCCAATGATGGAGATTCCACAACCTTCTTAGGTAATTTGTCCCAGTGCTTAGCTACCCTTAGTTAAGTAGTTTTTCCTAGCATCTAACCTAAATCTCCCTTGCTGCAATTTAAGCCCATTACTTCTTGTCCTGTCCTCAATGGATAAGGAGAACAATTTATCACCCTCCTCGTTATACCAATCTTTCATGTACTTGAAGACTGTTATGTCTCCCATCAGTCTTCTCTTTTCCAGACTAAACAAACCCAATTTTTTCAATCTTTCCTCATAGGTCATGTTTTCCAGACTTTTAGTCATTTTTATTGCTCTTCTCTGGTCTTTCTCCAATCTGTCCACATCTTTCCTCAAGTGTGGGGCCCAGAACTGGACACAGTACTCCAGTTGAGTCCTAATCAGTGGAAGAATTACTTTTTATGTCTTGCTTACAACACTCTTGCTAATACATCCCAGAATAATGTTTGCTTTTTTGCAACAGTATTACATTGTTTACTCATATTCAGTTTGTGTTCCAATATAAGCGCCCAGATTCTCTTCTGCAGTATTCCTTCCTAGGCAGCCATTTTCAATTTTGTATTTGATTATTCCTTCCTAAGTACTTTGCATTTGTCCTTACTGAGTTTCATCCTATGTATTTCAGACCATTTCTCCAGTTTGTCAAGATTATTTTAAATTCCAATCCTGTCCTCCAAAGCACTTGCAACCTCTCCCAACTTAGTATCATCTGCAAACTTTATAAGTGTTCTCTCTATGCCATTACTGAAATCTTTTATGAAGGTACTGCACAGAACCAGAACCAGGACAGATGTCTGAGGACCCCACTCAATATGCTCTTCCAGCTTGACTGTGAACCATTGATGACTAATCTTTGAGTACTTTTCCAACCAGTTGTGCACCCACCTTACAGCAGGTTTGTCTTGGCTATGTTTTCCTAGTTTGTTTATGAGACTGTCATGTGAGTATCAAAAGCCTTACTAACATTGATATATATCACATTTCCTGCTTCCCTCCTATCCACAAGGCTTGTTACCCTTCAGAGGAGGATATTAGGTTGGTTTGACATGATTTGTTCTTGACAAATCCATGCGGACTGTTACTTCACCTTATTATTTTCTGGGTGATTACAAATTAATTGATTATTTGGTCCATTATCTTTTTGGGTATTGAAGTTAAGCTGACTGGTCTGTAATTCCCTGGGTTGTCCTTATTCCCCCTTTTTAGATAGGTACTACATTTGCCCTTTTCCAGTCCTCTGGGATCTGTTCCATCCTCCACAAGTACTCAAAGATAATCACTAATGGCTTAGAGATCTCTTCAACCAATTCTTTAAGGATGTATTTCATCAGGACCTGCTGATTTGAAGACATCTTCCTTGTCCAGGTAATTCTTAACTTGTTCTTTCCCTATTTTAGCCTCAGATCCTACCCCATTTACACTGATGTTCACTATGTTGGTTGTGATCACTGCTAACCTTTTTGATTAAAGCTGAAACAAAAAAGGCATTTAACACTTAGGCCATTATGATGTTTTCTGTTATTGTCTTTCCCTTCTCATTGAGTAATGGCCCTACCCTGTTCTTGGTCTTCCTCTTGCTGCCAATGTATTTGTAAAAAAAATTCTTGTTACCCTTTATTTTCCTAGGTAGTTTAATCTTGTTTTGTGCCTTGGCTTTTATAATATTGTCCTTGTGGGTTTTTTATATTTATCCTTTGTAATTTGATCTAGTTTCCTCTTTTTAGTATGACCCTTTTTTGAGTTTCTGGTCATTGAAGATCCTGGTTAAACCACCAGGTCTTTTACCATACTCCCTATTTTTCCTATGGATTGCCATAGTTTGCTCTTGTGCATATGCAGAGACAACAAAATATGGACAAAACAAATTCTACAAGGGAGTAGACGAGGCTTGGTAAGGACTAGGCAAACAGCAAAAACAATTTGATCAGTTTATTTTAATAAATATCATGCTCAAAACTGCCATCACACATTTCCTTACCAGTGTCATGACCCCCATGCGATCCATTTCTCTGGCTGGACTGCGAGGGGTGAGTTTAGGGGTTGAGTGCCCACTAGGAGGAGAAGAGCTTGCAAGCGATGAAGCTGTCACTGATCCAGTGATAGATGTACCTGGGTGAACTCTAGCCAGATTCAAGCCTTCTAGACTGACACTAGCTACTCTGTTCTCTATTTCTTCAGCACGCAGTTCTGTTGATTCTTTTTCTTCTTGAATTAACCTTATGGAGTGAGAAAGCATATGATAATATTCTGGTCAGTGTCAGCTACATAAGGGGTGTTTCAGGCTCTAACAGCAACTTCACTTCTTTGAATAGTTGAGTATGAACTTGCCTTTGCAGAAGTTTTATGTGCGTAGATGTGAGTAAACCCATAACAGTTTGATAAACGTTAGAGGAACAAAACTGTATTAAGAATACTGCCTCGTAACTATTTATTCATAGTTAAGGCTGCTAATATACAACAATTTAACTATAAAAACAGTTTGGGTAAAATTTCAAAAGGTCCTCTACTACAGCACCATTAGTGAGCTTGCAAAATACAGGCACACGTACTTCTGCATACACTTTGCAGGTACAAAAATGTGCTAGCAGACTTGATAAACTCTAATATTTGCAAGTATTAGAATCCGCACCTGCAAAACCTACTGGACCCATATTCTAGGTGCTGATCTAACAGGAAATCAAACAAGAGGGTGTGTGAAGTTACCCCCACTGCATCTAACACTAACTTGTTTTATGTATTTAAGCTTTATATTTTAGCATTTATGTTATGTTATTTATACTGCTTCTACTGTCTACAGTTGGTAGCATTTTCCCAGTGATATTCTAAAACCACTATGACTAATTCATAGCATTATAATTAACTTTTAGTGCTAAGTCTGGATTCCACCCTGCTAAGGATACCCTTTGGCCTTTCAAGTGGTGTGAGCTGCCGAAGGCAACACACATTGGGTGATCTTCTGTGTCAGTAGCAGTATATGTCTAGTGCTTCTTTAACTATGTTGAGTAAAAAGAACAAGAGAGCTCATCACTCCTATTACTGTGCTATTCCATATAGACCTCAATCTGCAATACGCAGGACCTCCGACAATTTCCACTGGTTTCCACTCAAAGGGATCCCAAAGACCTTCAGCATGGCTCTTGAGGATATCTTTGCCTGCTGTCAGGGAGTAAGATCAATAAGAACTATAAGGCAGGAAGGCAGATAGTCCTCACCAGCAGAGAAACATGACAAAGAATAAATGGGTGACACAACTTAGCATTCACCATTGTGTTTCACTTAACATTCTCAGAAAAGCATCTTTACTCATTTCCTGAGAGTGGTTTGGTTACTTGCTAGTGTTTAATTCCATCTCCTTCCCACTGAAATGATTACCTCAGTATTAGCAGAGCAGATGCTCCAAACAAAACCCAAATTCCTGTACTGTAGGCCCTGGCCTAATAAATACATGTGCTAGTATGTGGGCTGCACCCACATGAACTCCCAACAGATCCCTCAATCTAGTCCCCAGGGTAAGTTAAAGCAACTCTGAGGTTGAGGGCCAACTGAGTAGGACCCAAGGGGCTATTCTGTCAGACAAGAGATACCCCAGACAGGACCCTTGCAGTGGGCACAGTGACTCTATGCACCCAAGGTTTCCTCTAGGCAGGGGAATCCTCAGAGAACTAGATCTGTCAGCTGTACAGCTGCTTTGTGACACCAGAAAGTCACAAAGCAGACAGAGCAGGGGACAGTAACTGCCCCAGAGACTTCAGGTTTTCTCTGGACAGTGTATAAAAAAGGGGATGACTCACTACAGGGCCCATCTGTTTCTGAATGAATTTCACTACGTAATGTACAAAAGGGCACTCATTTATGAGTAGTTTGTCCTTTCTTCATCCTCATCTGCCCTCTCAGTCACATATGGTCAAAACAATTACACATTTTCATAAAGGAGGAAAGGAAGAGGTATTAGTATATCTAGAGGCAGAAAGAGCAGATGAAAGAATTGTGCAAGATAAAAAGATGGGATCAAAGAAGTCAGTAGCAGCTCCTTAAGTTTTGAAATAGAGACAAACAGGTTGCCTCACAGATGTCTACAGTATGATCTTCCCTTCTCTTGTGCATGTTAGTAATAATGCTTTAGTGGAACATGTCTTATTTGGAAATGGGAAACAATTTTTTTTGATGATCTATAATGCAACCAGCTATCTCCAAAATACAAAAGCTATTATAAGACTCTTCTGAAAGGAAATCCTTTATTTGATATTTAAAAAAACAAATTTACTAGGGCTCTCAAGCGATTAAAAAAATAATTGTGATTAATCACTATTAAAAATAATAATCGCAATTAATCACATGATTAATCACAATGTTTAACAATAATAGAATACCATTTATTTAAATATTTTTGGATGTTTTCTACATTTTCAAATATATTGATTTCAATTACAACAAAGAATACAACGTGTACAAAGTGCTCATTTATATTTATTTTTGATTACTGAGACTACAAGTCCACTCAGTCCTACTTCAGCCAATCACTCAAACAAGTTTTTTACATTTGCAGGAGATAATGCTGCCAGCTTTTTGTTGACAGTGTCACCTGAAAGTGAGAACAGGCATTTGTATGGCACTGTTGCAGCCGGCGTTGCAAGATATTTACATGCCAGATGTGCTAAAGATTCATATGTCCCTTCATGCTTCAACCACCATTCCAGGGGACATGCGTCCATGCTGATGACGGGTTCTGCTCGATAGCGATCCAAAGCAGAACAGACCAACGCGTGTTCATTTTCATCATCTGAGTCAGATGTCACCAGCAGAAGGTTGATTGTCTTTTTTGGTGGTGTGGATTCTGTAGTTTCTGCATCATAGTGTTGCTCTTTTAAAACTTCTGAAAGCATGCTCCATACCTTGTCCCTCTCAGATTTTGGAAGGCACTTCAGATTCTTAAACCTTGTGTCAAGTGCTGTATCTATCTTTAGAAATCTCACTTTGGTACCTTCTTTGCATTTTGTCAAAACTACTGTGAAAGTGTTCTTAAAATGAACATCTGCTGGTTCATTATCCAAGACTGCTATAACATTAAATATATGGCAGAATGTGGGTAAAACAGAACGGGATATACAATTATGATGTGATTGGAATAACAGAGACTTGGTGGGATAACTCAAATGACTGGAGTACTGTCATGGATGGATATAAACTGTTCAGGAAGGACAGGCAGGGCAGAAAACGTGGGGGAGTTGCATTGTATGTAAGAGAGGAGTATGACTGCTCAGAGCTCCGGTATGAAACTGCAGAAAAACCTGAGAGTCTCTGGATTAAGTTTAGAAGTGTGAGCAACAAGGGTGATGTCGTGGTGGAAGTCTGCTATAGACCACCAGACCAGGGGGATGAGGTGGATGAGGCTTTCTTAGATCGCAGGCCCTGGTTCTCATGGGAGACTTTAATCACCCTGATATCTGCTGGGAGGGCAATACAGTGGTGCACAGACAATCCAGGAAGTTTTTGGAAAGTGTAGGGGACAATTTCCTGGTGCAAGTGCTGGAGGAACCAACTAGGGGCAGAGCTCTTCTAGACCTGCTGCTCACAAACCGGGAAGAATTAGTAGGGGAAGCAAAAGTGGATGGGAACCTGGGAGGCAGTGACCATGAGATGGTCGAGTTCAGGATCCTGACACAAGGAAGAAAGGAAAGCAGCAGAATACGGACCCTGGACTTCAGAAAAGCAGACTTTGACTCCCTCAGGGAACTGATGGGCAGGATCCCCTGGGAGAATAACATGAGGGGGAAAGGAGTCCAGGAGAGCTGGCTGTATTTTAAAGAATCCTTATTGAGGTTGCAGGAAAAAACCATCCCGATGTGTAGAAAGAATAGTAAATATGGCAGGCGACCAGATTGGCTAAACCGTGAAATCCTTGCTGATCTTAAACACAAAAAAGAAGCTTACAAGAAGTGGAAGATTGGACAAATGACCAGGGAGGAGTATCAAAATATTGCTCAGGCATGCAGGAGTGAAATCAGGAAGGCCAAATCACACTTGGAGTTGCAGCTAGCAAGAGATGTTAAGAGTAACAAGAAGGGTTTCTTCAGGTATGTTAGCAACAAGAAGAAAGTCAAGGAAAGTGTGGGCCCTTTACTGAATGAGGGAAGTAACCTAGTGACAGAGGATGTGGAAAAAGCTAATGTACTGAATGCTTTTTTTGCCTCTGTTTTCACAAACAAGGTCAGCTCCCAGACTGCTGCACTGGGCAGCACAGCATGGGGAGGAGGTGACCCGCCCTCTGTGGAGAAAGAAGTGGTTCGGGACTATTTAGAAAAACTGGACGAGCACAAGCCCATGGGGCCGGATGCACTGCATCCGAGGGTGCTAAAGGAGTTGGCGGATGTGATCGCAGAGCCATTGGCCATTATCTTTGAAAACTCATGTCGATCGAGGGAGGTCCCGGATGACTGGAAAAAGGCTAATGTAGTGCCCATTTTTAAAAAAGGGAAGGAGGAGGATCCAGGGAACTACAGGCCAGTCACCCTCACCTCAGTCTCTGGAAAAGTCATGGAGCAGGTCCTCAAGGAATCATTTCTGAAGCACTTAGAGGAGAGGAAAGTGATCAGGAACAGTCAGCATGGATGCACCAAGAGCAAGTCATGCCTGACTAACCTAATTGCCTTCTATGAGGAGATAACTGGGTCTGTGGATGAGGGGAAAGCAGTGGATGTGCTATTTCTGGACTTTAGCAAAGCTTTTGATACAGTCTCCCACAGTATTCTTGCCGGCAAGTTAAAGAAGTATGGGCTGGATGAATGGACTATAAGGTGGATAGAAAGCTGGCTAGATTGTTGGGCTGAAAGGGTAGTGATCAACGGCTCCATGTCTAGTTGGCAGCCGGTTTCAAGCAGAGTGCCCCAAGGGTTGGTCCTGGGGCCGGTTTCGTTCAATATCTTCATTAAAGATCTGGAGGATGGCGTGGACTGCACTCTCAGCAAGTTTGCAGATGACACTAAACTGGGAGGAGTGGTAGATATGCTGGAGGGTAGGGATAGGATACAGAGGGACCTAGACAAATTAGAGGATTGGGCCAAAAGAAATCTGATGAGGTTCAACAAGGACAAGTGCAGAGTCCTGCACTTAGGACTGAAGAATCCCATGCACTGTTACAGACTAGGGACTGAATGGCTAGGAAGCAGTTCTGCAGAAAAGGACCTAGGGGTTACAGTGGATGAGAAGCTGGATATGAGTCAACAGTGTGCCCTTGTTGCCAATAATGCTAACGGCATTTTGGTCTGTATAAGTAGGGGCATTGCCAGCAGATCGAGGGACGTGATCACTCCCCTCTATTCGGCATTGATGAGGCCTCATCTGGAGTACGGTGTCCAGTTTTGGGCCCCACACTACAAGAAGGACGTGGAAAAATTGGAAAGAGTCCAGTGGAGGGCAACAAAAATGATTAGGGGGCTGGAGCACATGATTTATGAGGAGAGGCTGAGGGAACTGGGATTTTTTAGTCTGCTGAAGAGAAGAATGTGGGGGGATTTGATAGCTGCTTTCAATTACCTGAAAGGGGGTTCCAAAGAGGATGGATCTAGACTGTTCTCAGTGGTACCAGATGACAGAACAAGGAGTAATGGTCTCAAGTTGCAGTGGGGGAGGTTTAGGTTGGATATTAGGAAAAACTTTTTCACTAGGAGGGTGGTGAAGCACTGGAATGGGTTACCTAGGGAGGTGGTGGAATCTCCTTCCTTAGAGGTTTTTAAGGTCAGGCTTGACAAAGCCCTGGCTGGGATGATTTAGTTGGGAATTGGTCCTGCTTTGAGCAGGGGGTTGGACTAGATGACCTCCTGAGGTCCCTTCCAACCCTGATATTCTATGATTCTATG